>JADHKL010000083.1:0-90286 GCA_019925545.1 Ophiostoma angusticollis | reverse complement strand
CTTCTCGTTGGCGACAGCATTTGGGTAGGTCATGGTGCCGCCGCGGGTGTAGACCTCTTCCCGAAGATCGGTCTCGTCACCACGCTTCTCCTTGGTGACAGCATTGGGATAAGTCATGGTGCCGCCGCGGGTGTAGACCTCCTCGCGAAGATCGGTCTCGTCGCCACGCTTCTCGTTGGCGACAGCATTTGGGTAGGTCATGGTGCCGCCGCGGGTGTAGACCTCTTCCCGAAGATCGGTCTCGTCACCACGCTTCTCCTTGGTGACAGCATTGGGATAGGTCATGGTACCGCCGCGGGTGTAGACCTCCTCACGTAGATCGGTCTCTTGGCCACGTTTGTGCACATCCACGTCGGTGACTTCGATGCGCAGCTTGGGCAAGGGGGAACCAAAAGCCTGCTCGAGGTCGACGAGAGGAAGATCGAGGGCCTCACGCTCAATATTAATCCTTGATATGTCAGATTCCTTTCTTCTCCGGTCGTTCTTTCTTCTTTCGTACAACACACCTCATGATGGTATCGTTCCGGAAGGCTTGACCCTGCACGCTGAAGTCGGTCAGGTGCTGGCGGGCCAGATCGAGACGGTGCCGCGTGTCAGCCGACAGCGTGGTGTCCCAGTCGCCGCCACTGCGCGGCGGGAGGGAAGCAATTGGTGCGGCGCCGACTCGGTGGGCAGCCAGCAGGAGACAGGCCAGAGCCCCGAAGGAAGCCGACTGCTTGAAAAGCATGGTGGAAAGATGAACAATAGCAGTCAGGAGATGTTGGAGAAGAAGTGAACAAAGGACAAGACAACGAGGTGAAGAGAAGAGAATAGAGAAGAGCCTGTCTGATGTGTTGGATGGAGACAAGAGATGTGTTCTTTGGGGGCGGAGAGTCGTATATTTATATTCAGACGTAGGTTCGCATTGTGTCGTCTGCTGCCAGTTGTCTTTCTCTTTCCCCAGCTTAGCATCTGTCTCTACCTCTCCTCGGCACTCGTTTACTTCCTCCACCTGCCTCTGTCTCTGTCTCTCCTCTGTGCCCCTCTTCCTTCCTCTACCTCTACCTCTGCCTCTCCTCGCCGCGGCTTCTTCTCCACTCCGTGCCACGATCCATCATCCCGACCTGTACACTCTCAAGATTACATATAAGATCATGGAATCATTACCCCTGGCCAAAGCTTATCGTGGATAAATCTCTAGTTGCGTCGTAAGCCTCACGCGCCGAATTGTCTAGAAAACGTGCTTCGTAAACGGACCGCTCAGGACCTCATCTACGACGGTGCCAATCCATGTGTCCCACCGCTCCTACGCTGCATCAAGCAGGTTCATCAACACTGCCGGGCCACAACATCTGCCCGCCGGCTCTGTCCAGTGTTAGTCAGCTACGGTCCATCTCGGCGACGTCGCAATGGTGGAGAAGCAGTGGCAAAGCTCACGATGCAGGCAACTTGTAAGCACTCGGCAGGCTGACCAATGCTGCTGTCGGCTTGCTTGACTAAATTGCTCACGACTCGGTGGCACCGGTATGGCCCGTTTGAGGTTTGACGTTGAAGTTATGGGTACCAAGTCGTCGCTATGATTGGGGGCCGGTCAATCTACGTCGTACAGTGCTGACCGGGACACAAATACGGTAGACACTGCGGCACGGCTGTCCGGCGCTGTGCCGCCGATAAGCATAAACCGTGGTGTCTGCTATAGGGATCGTCAGATCAGCACCACCCGACCATTCGGATGCACACGATTGTCTGGATGAAATAACCTTGTGCCTCTTCCAAGATTCGGCCGTAAGCACAGTCTCTCGACGGCTTTGGATATTTTCCCACCTGCCGTAAGCATATCACGGGCCTCACCATGCCGCATGATACAGTTGCGTTCAGCGTAGAACGCGGCGGTGCCTCCTTTCTCCTCATTTACGGTCCCATGGTCGAAGCCTCTTGCGCAAAGTTGAGAAGCGTAGGATTTCACATGCATAGATCCGCATCTCGACCGCAGCGCTTCCTGACGGCTGTGATAAGCTTCAAAGAACCCCGAAGATTCAGTGGATTGAAAGGATCACAAAACCTTATCATTTTAGATTGAACAGTTTTAGGCATTGTCGTCGTCTTTTGATGATTGTCTGGCGCTGCCAGCACCATTCTACCTTCACAAACGTTGCCATTCACGACTGCTTCCATCGTCCCCATCACATATCCCACGTCTTGCTTCGACAACACAATCAGCATGTTTTCTGCGATCCGGAAGCCAAAGACACCGACGTACGAGCCCCTGGCCACAACGCAGTCGCCTGATGGCGAAAGCTTGACGCCTCCGCAGCAGACGCAACGCGCTCGTCTGTCACTCACGCTGTCGACCTTACTCGTCCTGAGTGTTCTCCAGACAGTATTGATGGTCGGATACTACGCCGCACTACGCGGTACGCTTTCAGCACCGGCCTCGTCTCCGTATCGCCGGCTACCCATCTCCGACTGTTACTGCGGCAACACCACCATTGCCGAGGCCAAGTCGCGCTACCATTGCTCCTTTGACGTGCTCTCGCTGTCGTGGCTACCGCCACACTGCATTGATGCCGCTTTGACCCACGAGTTTGCCACGGCCGGCCCTGGCCCCGGCGGCGCCTGGGCCTATTGGGACGGCCACAACGGCACCACGGGCACGCAGCCGCTATCGACGTTGGAAGACGTCGGCGCTTTAGCCGAGCGCACGGCTGCAGCTGACCGCATTGTCTACACCACGTTAGGTTTTCACGTGCAACACTGCACCTTCTACTGGCGCAAGCAGTGGCGTGTGGCCCAGGGCGTGGCCGGCAGCGCGCAGGCGCTCGAAGCTCGCTATGCGCCAGAGAGTCACGTGCAGCATTGCCAGCACGTATTCATGATGGGCGGAGACCGCGCCGAGGGACTGACGCAGGGTGAGGTACGGCTGGGAGGGGCTTTTTACTGACGCAGAAGTGGAGGGGTAATGTCAAATTTTGTATGTAAATGTTAGCTGTGAGGCCGAAACTGTGTTACAAGTCACGAGCTAGTCCCGGCAGTTTGCGGATCGACCCGAGTTGGTGCAGCTCCACTCTAGAAGCTATTAGGAATGGTTGTGACTCGAGTCAACAGCCGCCACCATTTATGCCAGGCACAACTACTACAAGACTTTACGTTTCAGGGAAACTTGGTATCCTATATACATGACTACAAGATGGTCATAGGAGGACCAGAGCGTTGCGCGCAGTAAAGCGTAAAGCTCACGTCGGGATTCGTCGGGGTTCGCTGTGAGTTTTGTCTCGTCATGAATGTCATTCACATTTGCAGCTCTGTAATGATGCGCATCATTCAATCTGTTGACAAGTCTTCATCGATACTATGTTACTTTACGGCGGTTCCTTCATCTCCTCAACAGCAACCGCCACTGTTTGTGGTACTCCCATGGTCAAGCCTGTGTCATCATCCGCTTTGTATTCTGCAATGTTCTTCACTACCTGAGTTAGAAACGAGACAAAAGGATTGGTCATTGCCTCCACGTGGCTCACGTTATTCACATGAAAGTTTTCCGCGGATCAGTTGCCTGGTACTCTTATTATGTTCGGCTCTAAATCTTCACTCGAAACTTTTTTGAATTTTGTCGGTGAAGGTGGCACCGTTAGAGTAGACGGTGACATTCAGTGCAGGACTATCGTAGAATGGCCAGTCTCTAATTGGGCATGTTGGAGTGAGGGTGGGTAATCTGCAAGCAAGCCGTAGTTGTCCCGGGAAAAATGTCATTGTCGCGGGGGGCGAAGATGGACACGTCTCCGCGCGCAGAAATCATGGCCTCCTGCAGTAATTTGAAGGCGCACTGGCCACCCTCGCCGCACAGAAGTGGCATGGAGACTCTTATCAATCCAAGCAGGCATTATGCTGAATCCTCCGGGCGCGTGGTATTGCGGCGCGAGGCCCAGGTCATGCGTGTGGCGAAGTCGAGCTCCTGGACTTCATTAATCTTCTCCAGCACGCCGCAACAGATGCCGGCAATGTCCTCCAAAATTGGCGCCAAGTGCTTTCGCGAGCCAGGGTACGTCCAGTCGCAGTCAACAACTGGCCATAGAAATACAAATCCGTGAAAGGACACCTTCCACGTGTGCGACGAAAATGGGGTACTGGGGAAAGTCAATCATGTGCTCGTCGAATGTTAACATCTGCACGTTGATTTGATACATCTTGTTGGGGGTTATAGTTGACGTGAGTTCCTCGATATGGCTGCCGCAGTTGTTATTGCTGTTGTGTTGATGTTGTTGATGTTGCTGTCGTTGATATCGTTGTGTCTTCTTGGTTGACTCAAGATAACCTCCTCTAAGACTTAGGATTTTCTGTACAATAAGTACATGGGCTAATTGTTCTGGAAAAAAGGGTGACGGCAAGGACGACAGACGAGGGACGAAGAGCCAGGGACGACGAAAAAGAGGAAAGTAAATGAATGAAAGTCAATATTGAAGAGGAAAGCTATTCGAGACAATTTAGATGCGTTAGTAAGTGTCACTAGAGCTTACGGAGTTCATAGTAACCCAAAGTATCTCGTACGAAGGGGCCACAGGGCGAGCGCGTGGAGAGATCAAATCAACGACGGTCTGCCAATCGACGACGCTGGACATCCAGTGTACGGCATGGACTCTGCGTCCATGTACACGGCCGGGGAAGTGCCGATAACATCAGCAGGACACGGGGGTAGGTTGTTTCCTCTCGGTGGCACGGGCTTACGCGGGACCAAGTGGCCCATCAAGACTCGGCGCAACAACTCGGCTGCCTCGCTCTGCCGCCCAAAGTGGCGCCAAAAGGCGCTGCGGAACGCCGGGTCAAGAAGCACCGGCACCGCGTGTGTCTGATTGCCGCCACGACGTGCCACCGCCTCGGCGCACAGTAGCCGTAGGCAGTGCAGAACGTGGAGGCCCAGCAGGCGACCGTCCGGCGCCGTCGTGGCATTAGGCGCCGACGACGACCGCTGGTGGTGCTGCAGAAACGTGTGCGCCGCGTGCTCAGCTAGGCTGCGCACAGCAAGGACAGGCAGCGTGTTGTAGTGGAAGGTGCGGGTGGGCACAACGGCGCACGCGCTCGCCTGGCCTTGCCAAGGCTGCCCGTCGACGATCTCGCGGAAATGGTCGTCAGCCACCCACTCGATACGCACCGCAACCATCTCCCCGTCCACGCGCACCTGAAGCTCGTCCCCACTGCCCCGTATACTGTCGTATACCAAGTTGCCGCCCTGCGACGCTGCCCATGACGGTAGCACGTCGCGCGTGGCTAGCGGACACACAATGGAGGGTTGCGCAACGTCTCGTGCAACTACGCCGGCCTGCACGTCCAGCAAAAACTTCGCCAACGGGCAGGCCTTGCCTGCGTCCACGTCAGCGACAGCCGCTTCCAGGGAGCGGAAACCGCCGTACAGCCAGAAGATGGCCAGGTGCCCGCTGGCGGCCCAGCGAACGTTCGATAACGTCGCGTCCAGCGCCGCTAGAAGGTGCGCGGCCGGCCGGTGCAAGCGCCAGCGCAAGTCGCAGGCGTCGTCGACGATGGCCAGGAGCGCCATGAGGTCGTCGTAGCTGTCGTCCCAGATCTCGGTCAGAGAGAGTGGCATCGGCGGCGGCAGAGGACAGGTTGCAGGGGTAAAGGCGCCATTTTCTGTAACGGAAGAGATGCGTATGTCAGTGGTAGTGTATAGCGTGGGGGGCGTCGCGAGAGAAGACTCCCATGATGGAGCTGGAGACGACTCCCTGGATGGCAGCCGGTGCGAGGTGCAGATGTCGGACGTACATGTTCGTTCGGCAACGCACATACGGCACGTGTAGATCGGCTCACGACGAGCCCGGCAAGTCGTAAATACCGACGCCAGACAGGAGCCGACACGGTACAGACGAGTTCGGAGACCCATAGCAAGGCTGACGACGACAAGGTGTAGTCGACACAGCAGTGGACAGCAGTTGCTGTCTATTGGAACGATTCTTGTCGAAGAGAAACAGAAACCAATATGTCAAGAACTAAAACAGGTAGCGAACCCAGGAAACAGCCGCAGGCTTGCCCTTTAAATGCCTTTCCATTGTCTCTGCTCGTCGTCATCGTTGTTGTTCGCAGGAACAAGAACACTCGTTCAGGCCATTTTGTTCACCGAGAGGAGTAACTTATGGTCACGTGACTGATTTTCAAACTCAATTGCTTACTAACGCCGGCAAATCCATATTCGACAGCTGTCGCCAGTTGGCAGGGTAAACACACTGCAAGGCTGCCCCCGTCTATAACTCCTCCTCCACGTCCATCTGCTCGCCACCATCTTCCACATCTTTGGCGGCGTCGGCGGCCTCTTTCCGCGGCAAAGTTGTCTCCTTGTCGATCATCTGGCGTAATACAGCCACGATATTGTCCTCGATTAGTTGCTGGCCCACGTCCTCCAGATGCTTCTTGGGGTCGAGCTTGCCGACGTAGCGCGTCTTGAGCTGGTCCTTGGTCAGCTCCGTCTCCTCCTTGACGCGCTTCTCGTAGCCCTCAGCCAGGCCGACCAGGCGCTGCAGACGGTCTTTATTTTGATGGCCGGCGACACGGAAGTCCTCCATCTGCAGCGCCTCCGTCCACGGCTGCTTGTGCAGGTTCATCAGCATGTTCTCTTCCAGCGCCGTCTTGCGGTAGTTGATGGCAATCGAGTAGTAGTGTCGGTTGAGCCCGTGGATCAGCGCCTGAATTGACGGCTTGTTGAGGTGGCCCAGGTTGCTCGTGCTCTGCCTCGGCTCCTGGCCCAGGATGAGTGTCTGAGGAGAGATGGACCGGAACGCGTCAATCACCACCTTGCCCTTGACCGACTGGATTGGGTCAATCACCACCGCCACCGACCGCGGCGTCATCTGCTCAAACGATTGCTGCGTGTTGATGTCCACAGACGACAGCCAGCAGCCGAAGCCCGGATGCGAGTGGTACCACCCAACCACCGACTCCGGCCGCCCTGTCTGTTGCAGCATCTCCATCATCTTGGTCTGGAACACCGGGTCCACTGCCTCCACACTGACGCCCGTCCCGCTTTGCGGCATCGCAAACACGTCCACCACTCGCACCGTGAACTCGTCCACAAACTCCCCCAGCATCAGGCCCATCACCTCCATCGGCACGCCGGCACGGCCGTGGCGTAGCATCTTCAGCAGTGCCAGCGACGAGATATACACCGTTTCCGAATTATCGATAAGGTTCTTGTTGTCCTGTGGCAGAAGCATGCGGTTAGAACTCGTTGCGATTACAACAGTAGCGTCGATGGGAAGCGAGAGGAAAGCATACCGAGCTTGGTTGTGATCCCAGGCCTGAGAGGCCGGAGTTTGAAAGCATTGTGCGAAGGCGTTCCATGGCGACGGTTCTCCGTGGATGCAATAGGAGGTTGATGCAAGTTGGTCGCGAAAAGATGCTCGTGGCAGATGCAGTTGTTTGGTCTGTCCGGTTTTGGCAGCCACCGAAATTACGCACCTTGCGCAGCCTGGAGCTCAGGGAGGCAACAGGCGGTCAGGATCGGCAGAAAGCGAGCTGTGCATCACGTGCTCCTAACCCCAGCAGAATGCAGCTCTGTGCGAAAGTCCAGGGCTAGTCCATTTACGGTTAGTCCGCCACTGCTGCCCCGAACTCACGAGCAAGACAAAAGCGAGTCGATACTCTTTTTTCTTCTTCCACTCTTACGACCACTCTTCCTTCAACCCTCAGCCTTACATTTTCCTCTCCCTCTCCTTGCCCGCTGTCTGGACTGGACGGGGCATTGTATTGTTTTTTTGATTGCCCCATATCCTCGACTCCATCCTCTTGGACGCTCCTTGACACTCATCGTCACTCCTCGACGCTCCTCGATCCACTCCTCACCACGCTCGCCACGCTTTCGACCACAAACCCCCGCCATGGTTACCGACGCGGCCGGCGTGGAGCGCACGCGGCCGCTTTACGACGTCGTGCACAACGACAAAAAGCGCGTGGCCTACTTCTACGACTCGGATATTGGTAACTACGCCTACGTAACCGGCCATCCTATGAAGCCGCACCGCATCCGGCTGGCGCACAGCTTGGTGATGAATTACGGCGTGTACAAGTTCTTGGAGGTCTATGTGAGTATCTCCGTTGCCCTCTCTTTGCTCTGTGTTGGCGGCTAACATCCCAGCGTGCAAAACCTGCGGTCTTTATGGAGATGACGCAGTTCCACACAGACGAGTACATCGACTTCCTGCAAAAGGTCACGCCCGACAACATGGACAGCTACCAGCGCGAGCAGAGCAAGTACAACGTCGGTGACGACTGCCCTGTGTTCGACGGGCTCTTTGAATTCTGCGGCATCAGCGCGGGCGGCAGCATGGAAGGCGCTGCACGGCTCAACCGCAACAAGTGCGACATTGCCATCAACTGGGCGGGCGGGCTGCACCACGCCAAAAAGAGCGAAGCTAGTGGCTTCTGCTACGTCAACGACATTGTGCTCGCCATCATCGAGCTGCTGCGTTTCAACAAGCGCGTCCTATACATTGACATTGACGTGCACCACGGCGACGGCGTCGAGGAGGCCTTCTACACTACCGACCGCGTCATGACTGTCTCCTTCCACAAATACGGCGAGTACTTCCCTGGCACCGGCGAGCTGCGCGACATTGGCATTGGTTCCGGCAAGAACTACGCCGTCAATTTCCCGCTCCGGGACGGCATCGACGACGTGTCCTACAAGTCCATATTTGAGCCTGTCATCCAGGCCGTCATGACCTACTACCAACCTGATGCCGTGGTGTTGCAGTGCGGCGGCGACTCCCTGTCGGGCGACCGCCTGGGCTGCTTCAATCTGAGCATGCGCGGCCACGGCAACTGCGTCGACTACGTGCGCAGCTTCGGCCTGCCTACGCTGGTGCTTGGCGGCGGCGGCTACACGATGCGCAACGTGGCTCGCACGTGGGCGTACGAGACAGGGCGATTGGTCGGCGTCGAAATGGATTCGGTGCTGCCGTACAATGAATACTATGAGTACTACGGCCCCGACTACGAGCTAGACGTGCGCGCGTCAAACATGGAGAATGCCAACAACTACGAGTACTTGGACAAGATCAAGGTGGCCGTCATTGAGAACCTCAAGAGAACAGCGCCGGTGCCGTCGGTGCAGATGCAGGATATTCCGCGGCAGTCGCTGGGAATGACCGACGAGGAGGAGGCCGAGCTGGACGACATGGACGAAGACGAGAACAAGGACCAGCGCGTGACGCAGCGCCAATGGGAGAAGAGCCGCGCCAGGCACGACGAGCTGGAGGAGAGTGATGACGAGGACCTGGCGCGCAGCAATGGCCTCAGCTACGACGGCCCGCCTCGGCGGTCCATCATGGATTACCGCAACCCGCACGCAGACTACGACGTCGATAGTGGAGCCGCAACGCCCACACGCAACGGCGGTAAGAAAGGCAGCGGCGACGACGAAGCTGTCGGTGAAGACTCGGCAGATTCGAAGGACGAGGACGACTTGCCGACGGTGCCTGCTTCTGCCACTGCAGAAAATGCTGCCAACGATGACGAAGACATGGCCATGGAAGATGCTGACGCGGCTGAGTCCATTGCAGTTGCAACAGAAGGTGCAACGACAAGCAGCGGGCCAGCCAATGACGCTGCCACCACCGAAGCCGCTGAGGTGCCACCCGCACAGGCATCAGACAGCAAGGAAACTGATGCGACCGCCACTGCACAGTCAGACGCCTCAGCTGACAGACCCATCGCCGCCAATGACGACGACATCGAAATGGTGGACGCAGCCGACGACAACGAAGCCGCGGCACCTGCTGTGGTGAAGCCGGCATCTCCAGTAGCACCAGCAGCAACAACAACAGAAACTGCTACTGTGAAGAGCACTGCCGCAGCAGACGACACTGCCACAACAAGAACACCGGCGGCGGAGCAGACGTCAGCGGAGGCTGGCAAGACCGATGCGCCTTCTGCAACCAGCGGCGCTGAAAAGGCAGGCGAGGCAAAGGCAAGGTCGTCGGAAACGGTGACTGCTGCGGCTGCCACTAGCGATAGACCGACCGGTGCCAAGATCAAGACTGAGGCCGGGTCGAGTCCTACTGCCTTTGACACGGAAGACAAGTACGCCCAAAAGACGACGACTGCAAGCGGCGATACGGCCGCCACCGCGGAGACGAAGAAAGCCGAGGATGACGGGCCGGCCGAGGTGGCATTGGTCGACACCAACACGAGCAAGCCGGCAGTGCCAGCGGCGGACGTGGCAAAGGCGTCGGCCGACAAAGCGGCCGCTGAGACGAAGACGGGTGGGGAAACGGACGCCGACGCCGGTGCGGACGCTGGCACAGCGAGCGAGAAGCCGGTCAAGCAGGAGGCTGCCTAGGAGGCGAGGGACTGTCTGTCGTCGGCGGAGAGGGTGTGTCGGTACACCTTTGGCGGTAGCGGCCTATTTTGATTGTCCTTGCCCGGTGTGTCTGCCGTTTTTTTCTTGTCTTTTCTTTTGAGTCCTACGCTTTTTTCTCTTTCTTTTCGACGTCTTTTCTTTTCCTAGTGCAAGATCTTGTGAAAGATTACCAGCGGCGCAACGGGGCGAATTTGTTTCTTATTTGTTGTTTTGTTTTTCCAAGGGATGGTAGTTCAAACTTCTTGTAAAGAATAGGCCATTGCTTCCTCCATTGCCTTTGCATCCCCCTTCCATGGTTGAACCTTGATACCCTACTTCTTCACGGCCACGACAAAGAGTCGTGGGTAACGGATCAGCACGGTGCCGTCAACGCGCGTCTCATACAGCTCATCCAACCGCCGCTGGTACGCCTCCAGATAGGCCCTTTGCAGCGCCGCGCCGCCGTCGCCGTTGTCACCGTCGTCCGCCAGCGCGTTCAGCCACGGTTGCAGTCCCGTGCCACGTAGCCACTCGACAATGTCATGCGTGCCGCCCGGCAGCACATGGTTGTACACAGCATGCCACACGTCCACGCTGCGGCTGTGCGGCGCCAGTGCGTCGTAGATGTGCTCCGGCGTCTCGATGGCGTCGCGGTCGTGCAGCTGACGCAACCGCGCCACCCAGGCTCCCTGCTCGCTGCCCGCCACCTCGCCCCGGCCTACCTCGCGCATGGCTCGATGCGCTGGCTCGTCCTTGTTGTCCGGCACCTGGTATGCCAGCACGCCGCCCGGCGGCAGCGTCTCAAATAGCCGCAGTATCGTCGGCAGGCGCTCGTGAAGGCCGAGCCACTGGAAGACGGCGTTGGCCAGCAGCAGCGTGGGCGGGACGGCCTGACCCCCGTTGGGGTTTTCTGTCGGGTCGTACGTCCGCACGTCTGCCAGTGAAAAGGCGACGCCGGGTAGCGCCTTCCGCGCCTTGGCAATCATGTCCGGTGAGCTGTCGACGCCGGCTATCTGGGCGCCGGGAAAACGCTCTGCCAGCACGGCCGTGGAGTTCCCGGGGCCACAGCCGAGGTCGATAATACGCAGCGGCACTGCCGAGTCACGGCTCTCGTGGTCGCGGCCGGTGACATGTTGCGGGAAGCGGCCGCCAGGCAAGGGGATGCGATTGACCAGGTCGTAGACGGAGCGCGTGCGCTCGTCAGCAAACTTGAGGTACTGTTCGGCGGACCAGTCTTTGGACATGGCGGTCACGGTAGAGGACAGGTGCCGGATACGGAACGTTCGTGCGACGTTCAATGGCCGACAATTCAAAGAGGCGGCCAGGGGCGTCGTTGCGCGATGGCGGAGAACACGTAATGGCGTCATCGGCCTATTTGGTTCCAGCACTACCTACACTGTATTCCGTACAATCTGGGTCTTTCGCTGGTAGGTAGATATCTGAACGAAGCCAGATGATATCCCTAAGCCACGCCTCTGCTGTCATGTTGCTGCGGCACTCTCCCCGCTAACTGTCGCCGGGAGCGAATCGGCGACCGCTACGGTCTGTGACCGCGTGACGTAACCTTCTGTATAAATCGGCGAAATTTACTGCACAACAGCAGCGTAACCCGAGGAGGTAATACACTCTGTATAGATTGAAAAGTCAGAGCATTCACAGGGCGCGCATTGTTAACGTACAACACTTGAAGTTCTTGAACAATCATTTCGTCCACCTCCTGCCGAGCGGGCAGTCCATGTCGCAGACCTTTACCACAGCTAATAAACTGTTTTAAAGCTGCAGAGCCAATCAGAAAATGGAATCGGAGCAATGGCTCAGTTGGGAGAGCGTCAGACTGAAGATCTGAAGGTCCTCGGTTCGATCCCGAGTTGCTCCAATTTTTTTTTTTTGTATTTTTCTCTTCTGCAAAAAATAGATCGTGTTATATTGTCCCTCCGGTTGTAACTGTCATTTCGTAGTATCGTTTCGTTTCGCCAAAGGTAATATACATACCTTTTGAGGGTATTGACGCAAGAACTTCAACATTCCAGAAGATTGCAAAACGCCAGTCCAAACCCAAAACAACTTCCCGTAGAACCACATACTATGCTTCTCTATCCTGCCACTGTCTGTTCTTGCTGCTCTTGACGCTTTCTAATTTTCTCCTCTGTCGTCTTAGCAGCGAAAACCACGGCAGTCAACTGTGCCTTGATCATTTCCAAGTTGCTTTGGAGATCTGGATCTGCAGTCTCTGGCTGCATTAAAGGCTTCAAGTTGTGTAGAAAGTTGCGCCCGGCTGCGCTCATTGTTTCCAAGACTGCTAGAGTCTTCTTGTCCCGGCGTTTGGCCGAGGACGTTGAGATTGATACCGGCTGTTTTGCAACACCCGGGGTGCGCTCGCCCACAACGGCAGGTCGAGGCTTCGTGACTTCGATGCGCAGTTTGTCACGCTCTTCATGTCGAATATTATTAGCCGCGTGAGGTTTTGAGTCCATTGCCTGTTCTGGTGCAGACATGGTCGGAACAGGCAAGTGGTCTGGCTTCTGAGGTAGTGGTGGCGATGGTTGTTCCACTTTCAGGGGATCGGAAGCAGTTACTGCACGCGGGGGGGAAAGTGATCGTTTTGTTGGGCTTTCAGGGCTGTTCAGGAAGAAGGATACTCGCTTCGGTGGCCGGTCTGGAAGCCCATTCCGATTCTTGAAGCATGGTTTTGCCGGTTCGACCTTGTGCGTAGGAGAACCGTTCTCGGAGCGCTGACTATCATGGGTCGCAATTGTCTGCGGGTGTGGAGCCGTATTTGATACGTCGCAATGGTAGTCCTGCGGCATAGCCATGCTGTTTTCATCTTCACCTGCTTGCGGTGGATGAATCCTGCAGGGGCTACTTTGTCGCGAAAGTTGCTCGCCATAGCCTTGGGTGGTGCTGTCCGGTTTAACCACTGGCGGCGACCGTCGCGTACAGACGACTATCGTGTCTCTTTGAGCGTCACCACTGCCCGCCATCTGAACAGCTTGTTGTCTCGGCGCTTGCTCAGATGTACCTCTAGTTGGAGCCGGGCTTGTGCGTATATCCATGGGTGCTTGTAATGTAGACAATGGCGGCGAAATCTCAACACTACGTTTCCGACCAGGGGATAATGAGCGGTCGCGAGCTCGTAACAGCACCTTGGTGTTTGTATCTTCGCGGTCGCGTTCGCGGTAGGCTCTCAGTGCAGACGCGGTGGAATCTTCGGTCAAAAGACCCCGGGCACAGTCGTCTTCATCCCTCCGCCGAGGTTGCAGCTGTATTTCATCCGTATATGACTTGTATGTTTCTGAGTGGCTGTTGAGTTGGGGTTGAGGCCTCTTGCTTATCGGTGAAGCCGGCTTCTCTGACTCGGTACGGGGATGGCTTGCGGCTTCTTGTGTCGCCGTCGGCGTGGTCCAACTTCGATCGTCCGGGAATATATCTGCACTTCCGAGTAGGAGCCCCGGCTTTTTGCGAAATAGTGATAGCCACATGCTCCGGAGCTCCGTCCACGGTGTCCGGTGCTCGCTTGACGTTGGCGGCCCCCGGCACGAGACGAAATCTGACCACTCGTCGACCAGCTGGCAGAGCGTAAGGAGCTGTTTGTTTGAATGAAACCCGAGTGCCACCAATGGGTAGACATCTCGGAACAGACGGCGGCCTTCCATGAAGACACGCTGCGTGTCAGCGACCACATTGGCTGGCCAGTGGCCGAGATCGGCACCGACAATGTCGTAAAACTCATCTCTGTGGAGATAGTCTTTGTAGAAGAGAAGAATTTTGAACAGATAGATTAGATTGATTTGCGCAACCAAGCCCATTCGATCCAATGTGGTGTAGCCATTGCCGTCTGGCAAGCGCTCCACCCAAGCACGAACGTGGTCCGGAACGGGTTTCGAAAACCGAAAGGCGCCAAAGTGGTAGCGATGGTGGACGTCCGGCTTTATCTCTAGATTTGGTCGAGGTGGCAGCTTATGCCTTGGGCCGAGCGGTGGTCGGATGCGGTTAACCATCGCTATGCCCTTTTTAAGGCTCAAAAGACGGTCGCAAACGCTGTCTCACTGGTATAGCTGGCGTGAGGAGATCGAGTCAGTGATGTACTCCGTAGAAAGAAAAAGATGTGTCAAGGAAGAAGAAAATTGGACAAGAGGGAGAAACCTTGCGACGACGCGCTTTTTAAGATCTGTTTTAGCGTCGGAATGCTGTGGGGGTCACGTTTTGTCATGTCACAGAAACTTGATTGCGCTTCTGTCATGTTCGTTAAGGCAACAGATGTTGGTGAAGCAACGGGAGACGACAGATACTCCGAAAAAGAGGAGAAAACAAAACAAAGGACAAACGGCAGCATCTGCATTGAGGAGCAACCGAAAGAATCGCATGTGAAGAAACCCAGGAAACGGGAAAGAGCGACGAGCGCAGCGACGGCAAGGAAGGTGGAAAGCGCGTGCCGCGATAGTGGGAGACGGGCCAAGAGAGGGTCCAGCTACTGTTCGCACAGCGCCCACAGCGCCCTCTGCAGCTGGCATTCAATCATTCTGTGGGAAAAAGCGGAGCTTGTTGTTTGTTCTGGGCTAAGTCGACGTATTCCAAAAATACGCCGTAGAGAGGGTCCCAAAATAATCTACACGTTTTACGACAGTCCAGAAGAGGCATCTTCGACGATGCCGACACTGCATGACGCCCGACGGTGCCGAAAGAATGTCTTCTGACCTCGGTATAGCAAGTACGGGCCGATATAAGGGCCTTGCAGCGACTGGCCACGAGCTGGTGCAAGTGCCTCGAAGCCGACGAAAGCCGTCCTTGAAGGAAGTGAGGGGACATGAGGTCAGGCATCGCGTGTCCAAATGACAAAGCATCGTGGATGTGGGGCAGCGGGGCTCTTCTCTCAACATCTCAAGGCACGGATCGTACGGAGTACAGGTAGTACGGAGTACATGTACTCCGTATATTGAGGGGCGTGGCGAGTATAAAACAATTTGATTAAGGTACGCTACTAAAACCCGACATTCCCTCCCGAACAGCGCCAAGGAAAGCAAACGACCTCGACGCGTCGGTTTTCCGCCAAACACACTCCGTTTGCTCACTGCATGTCCAGGACGACCTTGAAGCGCGCCTTGCCCGAGACAAGGCGGTCGTAGGCGGCAACGACATCCGGGAACTTGAAGCTCTCGATGTGCGTCTTAACGCCATGCGTTGTCGCAAAAGCCACCGCGTCGGCCGTGTCCAGCTGGTGACCCGACGGCCAGCCGCTGACCTTGAGGCCTCTCAGCACCATAGGTTGCAGATCCAGCTCGACGCCACTGACCGGGCTGAGAACGAGTAGGGTGCCTAGCTTTTGGAGGCCACCGATGAGGCCGCCAACCGTCTGCGGGTTTGGTGCTGTGCACATGATGACGGCGGCGCCACCCAGCTTCTGCAGTGCCTGTGCTGGGTCCTCGTTGCTGGAGTTGATATAGCCGACGGCACCGAGTTCCTTGGCAAAATCGCGCTTTGCCTCGCCGGACGAGATGACGACAACCTCATAGCCCATCTTGGCTGCGTACTGCACAGCCAGGTGGCCTAGGGCGCCGAGGCCCTGGACAGCAACGACGCCGCTGCCGTGGGCGAGACCTTGTTTGCGCAGGGAATTGAAGACGGTGACGCCGGCGCACAGCAGCGGCGCTGTCTCGACGGGATCGGCGTCCTTGGCCAGGTGAACGGCAGCCTCGGCGCGGAGGATGGCGTACTCGGCGTAGCCACCGTCGCGGGTCACGCCGTTGATTTCCTCCTTGTCGCACAACTGGAAGACGCCCTGCTGGCACGAGCGGCAGACACCGTCGTGGCCACCATGCCAGGCACCACCAACACGGTCACCAATGGATACCGCCTTGACGCCGTCGCCCACAGCGACGACATCGCCAACCATTTCGTGACCGACGACAACGGGCCGCGACTTCTCTAGGCCGCCGAAGCCGTACTTGATTTGGGCGACGTCAGAACCGCACATGCCGCAGGCAAGGACCTTGATAAGGATCTCGCCGGGCCCGGGTTGCTTCAGCTCGACGTCCTCGAGGACGAGCGGCGCGCCACTGTCCTTGAGGAGGGCAGCCTTGTATGTCTTGGGTAGGGACGGCATGGTCGATTTTCAATGTGGGTTTTGTGTGTTCTGAGGCAGAAAAGGTTGAGGGGCAAGTGCAGATATGATTGACGGTAATTGGGAGTTATTCAATGATGTTGAAGATGGTCAGTAAGCGGGACGAGACCTGTCTTTGAAGCAGGCCAAGCCAGTCTTTTATACTTTCTTCCCTCCAGGACACGTCTCTTCTTTTCCTCACAGTGCGGCGATGCCGATGTCGAGCCATGACGGTTGTACGGTTGCTGACTCTCGATCATTAAAAACCCTCTAATCGCTGGTTGCGATTAAGACGTCACAGTTCGCCGTTGTACACATTTGCCGTTGAGGGGGCGGCTTTAGCTCACATATCGGTGTTTAGGAGTTTGGCGGCTTTACAAGCACATTCGGCATCGGGTTTGTGTTCTGCCATTTTTTACAAACCCGACGCTAGTAACAACACTTCCGTCTCTTCATTCGACAGATTTACCAATACCAGGCAGGCGGGAAGACTAATCTGCAGCGGAATCCGCAGCGGGAAGACTAATCCTGCCCGCTCATTGTTAGGAAAAATGATTTGAATGGGTCGATCGACAGGAAAGTTGCTTCTAGTCGTGATGACCAAGCGCGCGAGCGCTGGCGTCGACGAGCGCTGGCGTGACGAATGTGATGGTGTCGGCGCCACTTGAGGTGGTCAACAGCCTGCTTGTGCGACGCGCCATGTCCTCGACCAAAAGGCGTTGCTGCTCACGAGTACAAGCAGCTACAATCCAGTCCATAATTCCCAACACTCATGACCATCCAAACGGTTCTAGGCAGAAACCGAAAACCGTCTTTTCCGCCTTTACCAACAGATCTGGCCGGACGTCAGGTCCGCAAGCACCCGAACCAACTCCAGACACATGCGCATCGAGCCGAAGCGTGGTGGTACAGTGTTTGATGCCGTCGAGATCGCAGGGGTGCTGCGCCGCATCAATCTCCTGCGCCGTGTACGGACTGGCTGCCCAGGAGAAGCCCGACGACAGGTGCGCTTGTTGCACGAGCAGGCTTAGCTTTGCCCGGAAGCCGCTCGGCACGTTGTCGCCCACCGCCGCCTCGCCAACTGAGAGCCAGCCAGTACCCATATGGTTCCCGTTTTCCTGCGGTACGTCATAGGGAGTCTGCAGCCGGTCCAGAGTGGCTTGGTAGATGCCGACAAGCTGGCTCTCGGCCTTGTCCGGATACGACTCACCAGGGCCCTTTCCGTACCACCGGAAGCGGTCGAAGGACGTGTTTGAACGCAGGTCCAGTCCGATGCGCGGCACATGGGCAGGCACGCTACCAAATGGATCCAGGTCAACGACAACGTCCAGCGTGCCCGTGTTGCAGATCGTGTATGTCGTTTGGCAGTTCCAGCCCCAGTGCAAGACAGGGGGAGCAATGATGGTGTGGAACGTCAACACCACGCGATCGTGGCTTTGCAGTATCGAGGTGTCGGTCAGTCGGTGGAGTCGCAAAGCATCCACGCCGAAGCGCCGCCAGTAGGGCAGCAAGCGTGGGCGGTCGTTGTCCGTCGGCGCGCGCCAGAACCCTGGCGCCAGCGCCGGTGCCCCAGTTGCTTCGTCGGCGGCGAGGAAGTCCACAGGCCCCTGGTTCGTGTCCACCGTCCAGCGGATGAGACTACCGAGAACCTTGTCAAAGGTAAAGGTCGCGTGTTGACCAACCTGGACCTGGACGATTGGCCCATCGCCGGCGACGGACAGCACAGACGGGTGTGGGTCTTTCAAACACGGCGATGGCAAGGCCATGTGGTCCTTCCGCTGCTGCGTCAGGTACGTCTGGAAGTGCGCGATGGTCTTGCAGTCTGGCGTAGCATTTGCCCGTGAAATGTGCACGGTGAGGAGAGTTTCCGAGTGACCAGCAATAGCCGCGGGATCAACCGAACCCAAGGCAACACGCCCACTGCCGTGCGGTGGGATGGGTGGCAGGGTCATGACGCCCGATTCGAAGAGCGTTGTGCTCCTGCAAGCTGGTCAGCAGCGTCGATAAGGGAAACAAAGATGACGGAAGCGACAGGACATACACATTGGAAAACTGCTCAATCCGGTACGAGAGGACCAGGTGGCTCAAGTCGACAAAGTCGTACAGGTTCTGCAGGACAAGAGTGGTGGCCTCGTCTTCGGCCAAGGCCATGCGCACAGGCCGCACAACGGTCTTGAGCTCGAGCAGGCCAGGCATGGGATCGTGGGTGCTCCGGCAGAGGCCATCCATGACAAAGGTGCCGTCGTTGGGCTGGTCGCCAAAGTCACCGCCGTAAGCGTAGTAGCCTGGCGATTGTGTGGTTTTTTTCCAGAGGCCGTGGTTGGCCCACTCCCAGATGAAGCCACCCTGGATGCGAGGGTACTTTCGGAAGAGCGCCTCGTAGTCCTCGAGGCCGCCAGGGCCGTTGCCCATGGCGTGGCCATACTCACAGAGGATGATGGGCTTGTCGAAGCGGCCGGTGTCCGGATCGACGCCCTCCGTCTCAGCCAACCGGGCCAGGCGGTCGAGGCTCGGGTACATGAACGAGTAGACGTCGGCGGTCTCGGCGTGGGCGTCGCCCTCGTAGTGCACGAGGCGCGTGGGGTCATGAGCCTTGGCATAGGCGTGCATGGCCTTGTGGTTGCGGCCATAAAAGGCCTCGTTGCCGAGGGACCACAGAATGACAGACGCGTGATTTTTGTCGCGCTGGACAAGCGCGGCCATGCGGTCGACGTAGGCGTCTTGCCAGGCCGGGTTATCCGAGGTGAAGCGGGCGGCCAGTGGAAACGTAAGCTTCTTGCGCTCTTCGTAGTCCATGTCCTCGGGGATGTCGAGGGGCCGGGCCACGGCGTCGTAGAAGCCGTGGCATTCGAGGTCGGCCTCGTCAATGACCCAGAGCCCCAGCGCGTCGGCGGTGTCTAGCAGACGCGGGTGCGGTGGATAGTGCGAGCAGCGCAATGCGTTTAGGTTGCTGTTCTTGATCAGTGCCAGGTCGCGGCGCATAAAGGAGTCGGGCACGGCGCGGCCGTGCAGCGGGTGGTGCTCGTGGTGGTTGGTGCCACGCAGGCGCAGGGCGGTGCCGTTGACGCAGAGCAGGCCGTCGCGCAGCTCTACCTTGCGGAAGCCGAGGGACTGGTGCACGGTGTGGACGGTGGTGGCAGCCTCGACTGACTGGAGAACCAGCTCCACGAGGTACAGGTGCGGCGTCTCGGCCGTCCACTTGCGGGGATTCGTCACCGGGACGCGGAGACTGACGGTACTTGTACCGCCACCTGGTGCCGTAGGTTGGACGGCGACAGTCGCCTGGGAAAGTGGCAGTGGTGACGACGACGACGGCTCAAAGAGCCGCAGCGTCAAGTCGGCGGCGGTTTGCGAGCGCACGATGACCGAGGCATCGATGACGGCGTGCTCGTAGCGTGCGTCCAGGTCGGTGCGTAGGAACCAGTCCTCGATGGCGCCGGCGGCTGGGAAGCCAAGAAGGTGCACGTCGCGGAAGATGCCTGACAGCCACCACTGGTCTTGATCCTCTATGTAGGAGCCGTCGGACCACTTGTAGACCTGGACGACGAGCGTCGCGGGGGCAGTCCTGCTGCTCGGCTGCAGCAATTCGGTCACGTCAAACTCGGAGGCGTTGCGCGACCCCTGCGCGTAGCCCACGAGCATGCCATTCAGCCAGACATGGAAGGCGCTGTCGACGCCGTCAAAGCGTAGCCGCAAACGGGCGCCACTGCCACCGAGACGTGCCGCCCAGTCATCCGGCACGGTAAAGGTGCGTCGGTATGTGCCTGTGGGATTCTCGACAGGCACAAACGGCGGCGTCACCGGGATCGGATATTGCACGTTGGTGTAATGGGGCACGCCCCAAGCGTCGCCGTGGCCGCGCTGGCGGCCCTCGAGCTGCCAGTGTGCTGGAACGGTGATGGGATGCCACAGTGTGGACGGCCGTGCATGTTGAGCTAGCACTGCTGCTCCTTTTGGGCTCGAGGCCAACTCTGCGTCTGGGGCATCAGCAGGCGACCGCGCATAGGCAAACTGCCAGGTGCCGTTGAGGCAGAGCGTGGCTTCGGGCGGCAGATAGTAGGTGCGGTGAGGCAGCGTGTTGCGGCGGAATACGGCTTCGTTTTCATAGTCGTTGCGGCCCAGAATTTCCTGGCGTGGTAGACCAGGTGGACAGATCACTGGTAGCTGCATCTTGGACGGTGATGCGAAGCTGGATAGGTAGGCAGGCAGTGGTGAGATTGAGATACCCCTGGGCCCTGGTTGGTGAGCCTGGTGGTGAGGTCATACGCGGATGAGCCCCGCAATTACAGGGACTGACAGCTAATGTTGGTGCTACAATGGGGTTTTGCGGGGGTCGTACGGACTCACGGAGGATACGGAGTATTGTTCAGCTTTAATTGTCAACCTCACTCGAGCTTTTCTTGTCTTTCTTTTGAAGGCGAAACGAAAAGATAGAAAGAAATGTCGAGAGATCAATTTAGAAAAGGATTTAAGCATATTATAGACCTTTTTTGTAAAGAAATAAAATGTCTAACAATTAATCTTCAAAAACTCAGTGAATACCTACCCGACTTGCCATATTTGCAGTAGCATTGCCCTTCAAAGCAATGTCACAAGAAAGACTTACATATTGTGATACATATCGAGTCTGCGTTACCATAACCAAGACATCTCGTGGAGACATTCTGCCATCGACATCTTGGGCAAGACTTTATGTGACTTGCACGTGGTCTTGTCTGTCCCGTGTTCTCAACTGCCGTTCTCAACTCCGCAGGAAGAGACTGCATCTGCCCCCTCTCTCTCTTAACCGATGGCTCTGATCCCGCGGTTGCCAGCCGCTGCTGTTCTTTAAAAGGGCCAAGGCAAAATGGAGAAATGAAAACAAAAGACTCAAAAAAAGTTCAATCCAGACAAGTGCGGCGCCATTGCCATCCAACTGCCACTAACATCCCCTCCATTTCCATCTCCCTTGCTCCAAGCTTGACAACTTCGCTCCTCTTCTTATTCACAATGGCTCCTCACCCACCGTTCCGCGCCGAGCACATGGGTTCTCTGCTGCGCCCGCAGGCCCTGCTCGATGCCCGCGAGGCCGTGCGTCAGGGCAAGACACCTGATGAGGCCAACCTGCCCGAGATCGAGGCCAAGGCGGTGGCCGACGTGGTCGAGCTGCAGCGCGGCCTGGGCTTCCGCGCTGTGGGCGATGGCGAGTTTGTGCGCACTCGGTTCTGGGGCCTCACCTGGGAGGAGTTCGAGGGCACCGTCCGGCTGCAGGACGCCGACGCCAGCCTGTTCCGGCTGTACCACCCAGATGTTGTGTCGCTGATCGAGCAGGACCGCAAGGTGATGCCGGGCGACAGCGTCATTGCCGGCGCCAAGCTGCGCCACAGCCCGGTCAAGTCCGTGTCCAACCTGCACGAGTTGCGTCTGGTCCAGGCCAGCGTGCCCAAGGAGAACTGGCCGGACATTAAGCTGACCATCATCACGCCGGCCTGGTTCCACATGCGCTACAAGCAGGGCAAGGCCTACACGCCCGCGGCCTACGCCAGCGACGCCGAGTACTTTGCCGACGTGGCCAAGGCCTACCAGGCCGAGCTGGCCATGCTGTACGACGCCGGCCTGCGCAACGTGCAGTTCGACGACCCAGGCCTGGCTTACTTCTGCTCGGCATCGTTCCGCGCGGGTTGGGACGCTGACCCGGATAACATTGGCAGCGTCGACGACTTGCTCGACGCCTACATCAAGCTGTACAACGACAGCATCGCCCAGGCGCCCGCAGACCTGCACACCGGCGTGCATCTGTGCCGCGGCAACTTCATCGGCGGCCGCCACTTTGCCGAGGGTGCCTACGACATCATTGCCAAGAAACTGTTCCGCGAGCTCAACGTCAACACCTTCTACCTCGAGTACGACACCGAGCGTGCCGGCGGCTTCGAGCCGCTCAAATTCTTGCCGGCCCACAAGAACGTTGTCGTCGGCGCCATCAGCACCAAGCTGCACGCGCTCGAAGACAAGGAGGAGGTCAAGGCCCGCATCCAGCAGGCTGCCCAATTCGTGGCGGAGGGCCGCGGCCAGACCGTTGAGGAGGCCCTCAAGAGCATCAGCATCAGCCCGCAGTGCGGTTTCAGCACCCATGAGAGCGGCTACCCGCTGAGCGACGACGATCAGCGCAAGAAGCTGGCGCTCGTCCGCCAGATCGCCGACGAGATCTGGGGTGAGCCATGAGCGTTGTGTAGAGTCACAGCGTCTTTAACACGGACTCTCGCTGCGATATTCGGTACCTAACCTGCATGTAAAGCAATGCAAAATGGAATTGCAGTGTTAAGCAAGCACCAGACAGAAACATTTCAACCATGTAAAGGGCCGTCGCAAGTCATTCGTAACAAACACGCTGATTGCTTCGAGAAATATCGAGCGCATGTTGCACAAAATGCACTAGGTGTTGATCTCATTCTACTACAACCGCTCACGACGCCCCTAGCGATTCCAGCGCTCTCCGCAGCTCTCGCACCGCTGTCGGCACATCCTCAAAGTTGAGCGCCGATATAGCCCACTTGGCGTGCTTCTGTGCCTGCACGATGGCCTCGTCATCGGCATGGAACCCGGTTGCTTGCTGTGGTGCCACAGGTGGTGGCGGTGCGTAGCTCCGTGGCTGTTGAGGCACTGGTGGAGCGTAGGGCGGGTAGCCCCTGGACGTCGCAGAGGGTGGTGGGGCGGTGGCAGCGGTTGACTGCGGACTCGGCGCAAAAGTGGGTGGCTGTTGCGGAGGAGGTTGGTAGAATGCGTCAGGGGATGGCACCACTGAGGCTGCCTGTTGGCTGAAGGGATCCGGAACAACAGGCGAGTTTATGGGCTGACTTGTGTCTTGCCTCGGGAACACAGGCGCAGACGGTGGTGGTGCCGGCGGCGAGGGCAGCGAAGGAGGACTGGCGTGGTCAGCGCCCGGAGTATATATGCCACTACCTGCGGCTGACGCGACACGGTTGCTGGCGGCCGAGGACGCCCGGCTGTGTGGCAGCGAAACACCGGCCGAATCGCGGCGCGTGAAGCCGCCGGGCCGCAAGGCAGCGTGGCTGTCGTCGCCTCCGTGGCCGTCACGGTCATTTCCGTCTGCGTCCTCTTCAACGTAGGCTGGCCGTGGCGCGATCGCGTTGGCGACGGTGTTGGTCGTTGGAGGTGCAGAGGCTGCTGAAGAGACGTCTGCAGATGTGGCAGGCCCGGGCCCTGGCTCACCACCCTCGATCTCGTTGGGATCTTTGCCTTCTAGGATAGCTTTGCGAATGCGCTGTGCACCGCGCACTGCTACGACAAGCTTCTGCTTGGTTGTGCGCGGGTCTGAACCCTCCAGCTCGGCCTCGAGATCGTCCATGGGAGCCTCTGCTTTCCGTCTGGCGTCGACGTCGCCCCATACCTTGAGCACGACGCTTAGGAAGATGGCAGCAGCGGCAAACTTGTCGGCCGTGATTCTGTGCGGCAAGCAGCATGTCAGCTGCCGTCAAGGCCAGGAAGTTCTGTCTGTCAAGAATAGGGCCACATAGCGCTACATACTTTGTTGCCGTTCGGTCGTGTACGGCCTGCTCAGCAAAGTGTAGCCGTTCGGTTGCAAAGGAGCTGACGTGGCTAGAGCTCTGCGGGTTGTTCTCGTCGACCAGTACCTCCTGCTCCGTGTTGCTGACCTGTTTCTTGTACTGCAGGCGGGGAAAAACGACATTGTAAGACGGGGACTGTTATCGCTGCGGATCTTTGGGAACGAGGACCTACTTCCTCGAGTGCCCCCACGAGATGCTCTGTGAACGTGCCGATTCGCGGGTCGACCTTATGCAGTCCCTTGGTCAAGATCTCTTGGACAACCCAGAAGTCGCCTGAATGCATACGTCAGTTGCGATGCCCAGGACTCGCCCGAGTTTCAAACGAGAAGGACAAGACGCACACCAATATGCCACGACGGGATCCAGTGGCCGGACCTGTTCAGCGCGGACCGCTGTGTTGTAAATATTCACGTTGGCATCCTTGAGAGCCTTGTGGCCAGCGGAGACGGTATCCATGGTCAGAACACGCGGATGAAGGGTCGAGTCGGCAGAGAAATCGAGATGGTTATGTGCGTTGTTCGGACTTGAAATATCGCAAGCGCGTCACAGACGACGCTGCACTGCGACAGCCCCGCCGCTTTCTCGCCAGCTTCAGCCACAGTTGTGGCGTTAGCTGGGCCTCTCCACATTTCTCTTCTTTTCCCGAATTTGGCTGCATTGTCACAGACATCTCCACGCTGGCCTCTTCTGCCGGCACTCCATGAAATTCCAAGACGTTCCTTACGCCCCCGTTTCTGCCACGCTTCACATTCATAGTTTGAATCCTCGCTGCACGTTATATACCTACCGTATGAGCACCGTTTGTGCGTAGTCCTTTCATCTTTCCACACATTGCCTCGCATTCTCCCCATCAACAATCCTCATCATTCCCATTCACCAGCTGTCCTCCAGCGACTACGCAGTACTGGAACAATGCACACCGTCTCCGTTGCCGCCGTGGCCGCGCTACTTGCCGGCTTACCCGCAGCCCACGCCGGCCTCTATCCCAAGAGCTCGCCCGTTCTGCAGGTCACGGCCAAGACGTTCGACCAGCTGATCAACAAGTCCAACCACACTTCCGTACGTGCTGGTTGGTGTATTTTTTCTGTGCTTCGTCTGTCTGACACGGTACTGACCATTGACGCGCCCAGATTGTCGAGTTCTATGCCCCCTGGTGCGGCCACTGCCAGAATCTTAAGCCAGCATTCGAAAAAGCCGCCCGCAGCCTCGACGGCCTTGCCAATGTCGCTGCAGTTGACTGCGACGATGACGCCAACAAGCCGCTCTGCGGGTCCATGGGCGTCCAGGGCTTCCCCACACTCAAGATCGTGCGGCCGGGCAAGAAGACGGGCCGGCCAGTGATCGAAGACTACCAGGGCCCGCGGACGGCATCGGGGATCGTGGACGCCGTGATCGCCCAGATCAACAACCATGTCACCAAGGTGACAGACAAGGATGCAAATTCCTTTCTGGAGAGCAATGGCGCTACCGGGCCAAAGGCGCTGCTCTTCACCGACAAGGGCACGACCAGCCCGATGCTGAAGAGCATCGCCATTGACTTTCTCGGCGTGATTGCCATCGGCCAGGTGCGGGACAAGGAGAAGGAGACGGCGGCCAAGTTCAACATCAAGTCATTCCCAACTCTGGTGCTGCTGCCCGGCGGCGGCGAGGAGGCGATTGTGTACACGGGCGAGCTGAAGCGGGCGCCAGTTGTTGCCTTCTTGTCGCAGGTAGGTGCGCCAAACCCAAAGCCGACGACCGGTGGCAGCAGCAAGCCCAAAGCCAAGGCGGAGAAAGGCGCTGGCGCTTCATCAAAGAAGAAGAAGGAGGAAAATGCGGACAAGGCGACAGACAGTGCTGCCGAGACAGACGCGACCACCACAACATCGTCGCCAACGGAGCAGCAGACAGCCCCTGTCATTGTCGACAGCGCGTTGCCGATCCCCACCATCCACACGGCTGAGAAACTCAATAAGGAGTGCCTGCATGACAAGGCGCACACCTGTGTCCTGGCATTTGTGCCTGTCGACAAGACCGAGGGAGAGGGGGCTGAGACCAAGGCGAAGTCCGCGCAGGTGGCGCTAGACAATCTGGCAGCGCTGGCACATAAGTACGCGCAAAGCAAGCGCCACCTGTTCCCCTTCTATGCCGTGCCACTGGGCGAAAACGCGGCGGCGACGACGCTGCTCAAGGCGCTGGACCTGGACGTGTCGGCGACGGGAACGCAGGTACAGCTGGTGGCTATCAACGCGCGGCGGGGCTGGTGGCGCCACTTTGAGGGCGGAGAGGACCTTTCGAACGAGGCGATTGAGGGGTGGATCGATGCGATCAGGCTGAGCGAGGGTGTGAAGAAGAAGCTGCCGGAGGGCCTAGTGGCCATTGCGGTGGAGGGCGTGAGTAAGCAGGCAAGCACGGAAACCACAGAGGCGAAGACAGAGACAGCGGTTGCCGAGGAATCGTCCAAGAAGCCAGAGACGGCTACCAGCGAGGCAGCTACAAGCGCGACAACGACCTCGGAGGCGCCGACAGAGACGGCAGAGACGGCAGCCGAGCCTCCCAAGGCTGCGTCCGAGGAAATCGTCCACGAGGAGCTGTGAGTTGTGAGCGGCCAGGCGGGAAAGGGGTGTGTCATTTTCAAAGGATCAATGACTTTATGCTGTTTTCTCGTTGTGTTGTGCAATGAATGGCGAATCGGTTAGGAAAAGCGAGGACCAAATTGAACGATTGCAATTGCAAAATGCAAAACATACCCCGTATCCAAATAAGCCAAAAAGGAAAATGAGGAACGAGCCGTTCACGGGTCAATATCCATGGCCGATACCGCCGCCATGGGGCCGTCGCCGCTGGCGCCGACACCCTCTGCGACAATCTGTTGGCTAGCCTCGCGCACGACACGGTCGACGATGGCACGCACCTGCTTGCAGCCGTCGACGGCGACGGCCAGCATACCTTCGAGGCGGGTGACGGGCACACGGCTCTCGCAGACGAGGGCGGCTACCCGGTCGCTAGCGCCGAGCGTGGCCACGGTCAAGCAGGGCAGCTCCTGCTCTTCCTGTAGGTTGAGGTCGAGCAGGGGGTCGGCGCCCTGGCCCGTGGCCTGGAGCAGGTCGGCAGCCGCGTCGCTGGCGGTGCTACCGGCGGTGCAAGCCACGACGTAGTCCGACATGGGAATGCCGGCGTCGACGGCGGCCAGCGTGGCGGCATTGATCAGCGCAGCCAGTAGCGAGCCGTCTTGGGCGAGAACGTGGAGCGAGATGGTGATGGCGGAGCGCGGGAACAGGTGGGTGTGCAGCACGGCGGCGAGAGTGCGGGCGACGGTGGCTGACAGCTCCTGTACTTGTCTGGGCTTGTTAGCTAGGGGTTGAGGAGGAGGAGGAGAAGGAGGAGGGGAGGCGGAGGAAAAGAAGAAGAAGGGAAACACACTTGTCTGTCCTGCCTCGTCGCCGTCGGTCAACAGAGCTGAAGCCGGCTACGACAATGTTGACAATCACCTCCGCAGCAGACTCGCTGCTAGAGCCAGGACCACCACCACCACCGGCCGCAATGGTGCCAGCGCGCTTGGGCCCCGGCTCGCTGGGCCCCGTCAGCACGCACATGACCTTGGTGTTGCCCATCTCCCAGTAGGACGAGCCGTCGGCGGCGGCCTGCGTATGGATGCGGGCGTGGCAGCGGCGCAGCTCATTCCAGCGCCGGCCGTCAATGCGCAGCAGGGCGAGCGAGTAAACGGAGGTATCGAGCGGCATGGCGGGCGGTATGGCAACGGGGTGTCAGTTTTTGGTTGTCTTGAGGCGTGAGGTTGTTGTGCAGTCGAACTTTTTGTGGCGGCTTTTTACTGTGGGTCTTGGGCCGAGACAGCTACCATACGGGGAAACTATGGCCTTTGAAAGAGTCTCCCAACTAGCCTAAAACACTCTGGAACCCGCTATACTGACGCAGACACTATGGAACTGTTCCACATTTCCAAAACATTTGACTCAGCAGAAATATTTTTGCCGTAACAAAAACTTTTTGGCTTTCTCAAAAACTTTTTAGCCTTTTCAAAAACATTTTCGTATGCCAAAAACTTTTTGTAGTACCATTGAGTGTTTTTTCAGAGACGTTTTGTTTAAAACCTGTAATCACTGACGCGAACACTTGGTAATATTTCAAATTCCTAAGAACCATTTTTGCTTTTGCAATAACATTTTAGATTTCCCCGAACACTTTGGTTTCCTGGAAATATTTTAGAATTCTGTGAGACCACAATCTCTCCACGACACTTGGCAACTGTTCTTGGGAAAACATCGCCAACTTGTTTTTGCTCTTTAGCAAGAAAAAAAAATCTCCAGAAAAAGCGACCTGCTCCTCTTCACCTGTCTTGTTTTTCTCTTGCTAAAGAGCCATTTTTCGACATGAATCGCGCGTTGGCAGGCATTTGACTTTTTTTCAAGCTTTCTTGGTGGCTTGAGAAAAAAACATATGAAATTTAATACTGCGTTTTGAGAAAGACAAAGCAGCAAAAAAGTTGGTCAATAGAAAAACGTTTTCACGCAGTCTACTTTGGTCTTACTCCTTCCAAGGGGCAATCTATGTGCTACATGGCACGTTGTTGGGTATCCGTGACTGCTCAGTTGGACTTCCATTGTTGAGCAGGACACATCGAGCTTTTACACGCAACTCTTGCTGATGCCAATGTTTTAGAAGTTCTCCTCTCCACGGGTACAGTGCACAGTAGCCGGGAACCGACAGGAGAAGAGTGTCAATTGGTGGTGATGATATGGGGGATGTGAAAGTGTGCCATTGACAAGAGAGAAGCAGAGATGCCGAGACATCATTTGTTAAAGCCGCTATGGTATCAAACAGCCCTGGACGTATCCGTGATTCAACTTTTATGATGCCTTTAGAGAGAAAGCCCGCATTGCAAAAGAAAAGGCCTACGCCCTGCCCTGTCTTAGGCAATGTACAAGATATAAAACCAGAAACTGTCACTGTAGACTGCCACAGGTGATGACGTCGACTGAATGATGGGCGGCGAATAACACAGAAGATTTGTTCCCGTCCCAGGGGACAACCCCTGCCGCATATTTCCAACAGGCCTCTTACGTAGATTTCGTCAGGCTGCCGGTCATGAGTTTCGTACTGGCTGACTTTGCGTAGAAGAGTTTGACGCGGCCAGGGTGCAAAATGTGTATGCTTAGAATCTTCGAATGAACATGTACTCCGTACGGGGAGGTGTCCTTTTAAATCAGCGTTGGACTGACGGTTTACTTCCGCCAACATGTTTGTTTACAGGACGCGACGCGAAACCAATTTTGTGTGGGGCGGGCACGAAATAGCGGTACCCAGCAGGGAGCATATGCGCTAACTCTGAGTTGTTTGTTGTTCGCGTACTCGTCGCGTCTGTTACTTTACACCTTCATCTCCTCGTTCCTCTATTGCAAAACCGCGATTCTACCAACCAATTGCGGCCTCTTCCCCCAGAGCCTTTCAATCCTAGACTTTTCCCTCTACCGCCGAGTAACGAGTTCATCGTCGCACCAGATGGACCAAACAGCCTGTCATGGGTCGCGAACACGGCGTAACTACAATCCCTATGTCTGCTACGACCAACCCGCCTTTGACGATGAAGATACTGGGACTATCAGCGGCGCCTTGGCTTTCTCTGCAGACGACGAGTCTGACTATGAATTCTCCGACGATGAAGGTAAGTAGGTGACTACCTGCTTGACGTTGCTAAGAACCAAGCTCACCTATCGGTGACTTAGGCACGATTGATCAAGGAGAGGATGAGGTTTTCGGCTTGCACAAGACGCGGGAATTGCCAGCAACACCCCATCATTGTCGGCATTAACGCCATCGAGCCAACGAAGCCATATATTGTCGACATTGCCACACGCGGATACGCCGTATGGGTTGACTGGGAAGTTGAGTGGTTGTAAGGGAAGTAACCAGCGTGTTGCACCTCTCCTACCGCCTTATATGTGCGCTTCCATGATGTTGACTGAAACAGATGCATGAGCAAATGCAAGTTGCTTGTCTTTCCGCTCGCCGCAGAGGTAAGACATCCTGCCGGTGCAATACGCCTAGCCACACACTTGCTAACTGCGTCTTGTGATAGCATTACCACTCTTACAGCATCCGCATGAACGGTATGTGTTTTCGCTACAGGCAGCTGCTATTCCTTCTCAAACTAACTTTCTCTTTCTGACAGAAAACACGCATGAATGCGTGGCACCTCATAGGTCGTCGTTTGTGTTTGTTGCCACGCGGTTCGTGCCAGCATCCATCAATGTCGGCCCTCTCGCAGAATGCGTGTGGGAAAGTGAGTACTCTGTGGACATCGATCATGGAAGGGAGGCAGGTAGGTAGTAGGAGTGTACACTGTGTACGTGTCAGAATAGAAATTAAATAGTGCAGCATAATAAGAATATTTACAATGGTATGGATATTCCCAATAGCTAGACCCAGTAATTTAAACGCTAGACGCAAAAAAAAAGTTTTTGAGATCCCAAAAAGTTTTTGAGATCCAAAAAATTTTGGAGTGTTTTGGAGTGTTTTTGAGACTAAAAACACTCGCTGACAAAACAAAATTAATTGCTTGACAACAAAACTAAATGAGTTCTGTTAGCGAGAGCTTTTTAGTGTTGGCGTGACTTTCTCAGGACCCATATGTTCCCCGTATGGTACGAATTAGTGATTCAGTGGTCACGTGACGCTTTTTAACGGTGTAAGTCGGATCAACAACAGCCGTTTACATCAAGTGAGAGACAGGGAGAAGAATGCCGGCCATCGAAAAGCTACTACTACTGAAAACCCGAACTGTTATCTTCTGCTGCGAGATTTTGCATACCCGTGGACGACGACGTGGACGACGAGGCGGGCTGCTGTAACGGGAACGCAATCACGGGGGGCATCAGAGATTGGAACGGGACGACATCTGTCTTGCAAAATTCACAACTATTAACAACAGAAACACTACTTCTTCTCACTTCTTCATCGGGACCGCAGAGGAGCCCGGCAGCTGCTCGAGCCCTGTTTAAGTTCGTGTCAGCACAGATGACCTCATTGTCACCGTCAACGTCAATATCTCGCCACTTACAGTCGCCGGTACGGCCAATGTCCTCTAGGTTATGGGGCTTTTGCGTGCAAGCCTTCGCATCAGCGCCGGACTGCACCTTGAGGGTGGGGCAGATGTCATTGTTGCAGCCGTTCTTGCCCAGAGAGTCCATGCCGCGCTGCAGGGCGTCGCCCTTCCAGCCAAAGAGGTAGTCGCCGTGCTGGCCGTGGCCGGTCTTGTCGTCAAAGGAGTAGACGAAAGGCTGGTTGCCGTTCTGGAAGTACTTGGGGTCGTTAAAGGGGCGCGTGTCCCACATGATCTCGTACATGACCTGCGGCACGCGGACCGGGTGCGTCGACGGGCAGTCTGCGCCAGCAAGGGCCCGGCCACCAGGTGCGTAAGCCACGTGGCTCTGGTGGTCGGCACTGTCCAGGTTCTTGCCGTCCCAGCAAGACGGAAAAATGATGGTGGCGCGGATGCCGCCAGTGCAGATCTTCTTGGGAAACTCGGACGAGTCGTTGCTGTCGCAGGGGGCACCACCCTTACCGTTGGCCTCGCTGGGGCCGTTGCAACGATGGCAGATACCAGGGAAGGTTCCTTTCTTTTGCCGCAGCGACGGATTGCCTGCGACCATGCGGAAGCCGGGCTTGAAGGACGTGGTCTTGGCCGAGCCGCCAAAGGGCTGCATGTAGTACACGGTGATGCCGCCGATTTGCGGCAGCAGCTCAGCGCTGTTGGGGTTGCGATAGTTGGCCATCTGCGGGACCAGCCGGTAGCTGCCGTTCTCCGGCGACTTGAAGTACATGGACGCCGTCCAGTAGTTGCTAAAGTCCTCCGCATACGTGCAGGACGTGCACGTCGACAGCGTAGAGGGGTCATGGCTGCTAGGGTCCATCTAAGGGTTGTCAGAAGACACAGAAGAGGTGGGGACGAGAGAGGTGACTAGGGTAACATACTGTTGCATTGAACGAGTTACCGCCGACAACTTGGTGCGTGTGCGACGACGGATTCAACGACGGCTGCACGATGGGATCGATACGCTCGATGACGAGCTGCGAGCAGCCGAAGCGGAGGAACTTGCCCTGCGCAAGCGCCTGGGGCACCAGCAGGGCGACAGCGGCGGCCGTCGAAAGAGTCAGCATCATGGCGGCGGGAGAGCTCGGTTGGGACACGGCGGAGATGGTGCGGAGGGTCGTTGTCAAAACGAGCAAAGAGAAATGCCCAGACGGCGTCTCGACGCATCATATACCTGTCGACGGGAAGGCAACTGCCACATGCGCTGCCAAAACAACACTATGGATAAATCAGGCACGATAAAGAGGGCCATGTTGGCGCAGTAGATTGGATGGGAGGACAGAAACCAAGAGGCCGACTGCGATCGCGGGTAAATGTTTGTGGCCAACTGCCGAATGCGCGTTTGTTTCTCGATGCTCGCCGGCACAATTCCCAGATTGCTCACAGTGCTGTATGAAGATAAGACTTTTCAGCAATATAGAACATGTCGGAAATAAGTCGACCGTCAGTGAGACGCGGCAGGTTTGTTGGTGACAGCCATTGCCCTGAGCGTACCACCTCTTCTCTGTCCCTACTTTCATCCAGCCGTCTTCCTCCTTCTGAAATTCCTTACGCCGTAGCCGGTGGAGTCAGGCCGGAGCAAGGCCGGCACGTCGTCCATCAATGTGGCGGACGCCGTCTAGCACGCGCGAACTGCCGGACCGAATGGCAAGCCTGCCGCGCTCGGAAACCGACTTCGGTCAACTGCCACATCGGATGTCGTCACCTGCTGAGGCGAGTGCCTAGAACGGCGGGCCGTCACCATGTCATAGACGTTGCAGCTGACGGCGAAGTTGTGAATACGCTGCCTAGATACGTACAGTAGCTGCCTAGATACGTACAGTAGCTAAGCTACTCGTAGCACAAGCTGGCCTCTGCCACAGCGTTGTCGCCAATATTCAAGATGCCGCAGCCCGAGATTGACTCGCCGGGACGAGCCCGTACGGTATGTCGTATCGGACGTCACTACAGCTAGTCATGTGGCTGTTGTTGAGTCTTGTCCGGTCCACGTTGACAAGTTGTTCAACGGTACGTCCTTCGACAACCGTCGGATCGTTTAAAGACACATTGACGCGAGCAGATATTCCACAAAACCGTATTGCCCTTGACGGGTTGTACAGTGTCTCTCATCTGCCTCGTCGATATCCCTGTTGGCGGGTAGTTGCCGATCCAGGAAACTGCTGGAGATGGGTAAATTGCTTCTTGGTGGAGCGGAAGAACCCGTGCCTCTGTTGTAACGGACACAAATCAGAACGACCACGACAGGCCCCTACCAGGGTCATTGAATACCTAATACGCAGGAGAGCTGTTGGGGCTGGATACGCTAGACGGCGAGTCAAAGACCCCAATTCATGGGTCGGCTCGGTTTTGACAGGTGACGAGTCTATGCGGGGTAGGGCTACTGGTACAAGATTCCGGACGAGATCGACGACTGGTGGCGTTCTTAAGTGTGGGTGGGTTCTTTGGTGTGGGTTGGTGACACCAACAGCCTGATCGAAGTCAAAAGGAGGTACTCCGTGCAGGAAGCCGAGCCGAATGTGATGCAATAGACGGCGTATTGAAGTACCGTAAACGGCCTCTTTGTATCTCCCCGTGCCTCTTGTTTCCTTTTACCTATTTGTACTCCGTACGGAGCACGCCGAGTTCTTTTGTAATTAGCTGCAAGACTTTGTGGCGGGCACCCTGAACAACCTAAATTCATGGAATAAAACATGACATCAATAACGTCCGTCGCCCATTCTCCTGCGATCAAACTATGTTTCTACATACAAAACGTTTCTCGTTACACTTCCGCCACGCTCAAAACAGTTGGATAGACCTGGCTGCGGCTGTGGCCGTGGCACCGCCGTCGAGTGACGTGTTTGACGGCGCCGTTCCGTTGGTGAGGGTCCCGTTCGCGATGTGCGTCACGTTGGCGATCAGGGCATCTTGCCAGATCTGCCACCAGTGTGCGCTGTTGGCAAAGCGGAAGCGGTACCACAGGATGGTTATGATGAAGGAGACGAGCACGGCCGACAGTAGCATGATGCCGTTGTCCTGGATGTAGGGGACAATGCTGCGTAGCGCGGTAGGGGGACGCGCATTGTCCCCCTGCTGCTGCCCATGGCCGGCCCCCGCGGACTCGGCTCGCTTGCGCACGGTGGTGAAGATAATCATCATGATGGTGTAGACGAGGACGAAGGCAGCAGCGGACAGCAGCAGCACGGAGAGTTCCAGCGAGGCCATGGAGTAGAGCCACATGGCCTTTTGCGACAGCAGCGTGGCCGCCGCGATGGGCGAGCCGTAAAAGAAGCAGCCCAAGAAGCCGAGTACGCCCATCAGGCCGGTGATGCCGGAGATGACGAGCCCGGCGATGCCGCCGTGGGCATTGCGCACGGCGTCGGGCAGCAATACGACCAGAATCTGACCGGCCCCGACAAAGATGCCGAAGACCATCGCGCCAAGGCCGACACCAAAGACCAAAATCAGGGCCAAGACGATGTACAAAACGGGGATGTTGATGATGAACGCCACCAAGGACCAGTCGGCCACGATCGTCCAAGGTGCATCCGGGTCGGCAGCCAGGGCTTCGGGAGATGTGTCGACGGCCATTATGTGGCGGTTGAGCTCTGGCTGCAGCAGATCGAGCAAGGCCCAGTAGACGAACGCAAACTGTGCCATGCAGCCGAGTATCAAGCTGGTCCGGTCCACAGCCAGGAGCTTGGCATTGATCTGTGGAAGCCGCGGGTCGTCGACGGGGTCGTTGTACTCGTACATCTTCCTGCTGTTGCCGGTCTTGTCCGGTGTAGGCTTGTTCGCCTCGAGGTCCGCACCTTCATGCACTGTTGACGGATGGAGCAGCCGCCGGTCATCAGCGTACTCGTGAGACGCCAGCAGCTCCTCCGTATCCTCATCGTCGTGGCCGTCGTCGCCGTTGGCCGGCGAGGTGGAACCTGACTCGCCATGGTCGCCGTCTACCCGCGCCAGGTCAACGTCGTCTAGCTCAAAGTCCGCTGGCGTGTACTGCGGCTTTGCAAGTTCCCACCGATACACCTGTGCCGCCACTTCCAGCAGCACGTATGCACACACAGACATCCAGCCCCATGCCGCCGTCCAGCGTGCCTCATGCCCGCCAGGTGTGATGGCTAACTCGACCAGGGATAGAATGCCGAGGCCGACGCCTGCGAGCCGTGCCGCCGTGCCTGTCAGCGTCTTGGCACGTCCGAGAAAACGTGGCAGCTTGAGCACGTCCTCCGTTGCCTCTGGTTTTGGTGTTGTGCCTTCTGCTGATTCTGCTGTTGCGGGGGTCGTTGTCTCGTCTTCGCCATCGTGATTGCCTTTTGTAGACCGAAGCCTTCCGATCATCAGCAAGGCCTTCTGTGGTGTTGCCCGTAGTACGATGCAGTATACAACGCAGCGCCCGGCCAGCGTCAGCGCGTCGAGAGCGTTCAGAATCGGCGATGCTCGTAGCCACAGCGTTGTGGCTGCCGAGAGGCCTAGCATGCGGCTGGCCGGCTGGGCCATGGCGTTAGACGCCAGGATCAGCAGTGGAGTAAGGGCAAAGACCCAGCCGATGCTGTGTCCACCGTCGTCCGGAAGAGGGGGAGGTTCATGGGAAGCCATGGTCTCCAGACGACTTGTCGTTTCGTCTGGTGTTGGCGGGTGATGGGGGTAAGAAGGGCAGATGGGGATAAGAAGGGCAGATGGGGATAAGAAGGGCAGATGGGGATAAGAAGGGCAGATGGGGATAAGAAGGGGAGATGACGGAGAAGTATGCTTAGAAAAGTTGCATATTTCTGCATACATGAAGAGTAACATATGGAGGCATTGGCTGTAAGCCTTGAGGCTGTGCTATGCCTGGCCCTGGTTGGCTCGTTGATGCAGCTCAGCCTCAAGCATCGTATCCGTCGTATTGGAGATCACGTGTTCTCGCATTACCCTGTCTAACGGAAGTATCTACACGCAGCGACCACCGTCCACCTCTATATTCACGCCTGTAATGAAGCTCGCCTCGTCGCTGGCCAGGTACGTGGCCGCATTGGCAATGTCTGCCGGCGTCGATGGGCGACCCATGGGAATGGTCGACACAAAACCCTTGCGATTTTCCTCGGTGTCAGGCTTGCCGATGAATAGATGCGTCATGCCGGTGCTGCCGACGACGGGCGATACGCAGTTAAAGCGGATGTTGTTGGGGCCGTACTCGACGGCCATGGCCTTGGTGGCGATGATTACGGCACCCTTGGACGCGTTGTACCAGGTCAGGCCGGGCCGGGGACGGATGCCGGCGGTGGACGCGACTTGAATGAATACGCCGGGGCGATTGTTGTCGAGGAAGTAGGGCACAAGCACCTGAGTGGACACGTAGACGGACCTGACGTTGACGTTGAAGACCAGGTCAAAGTCTTTCTCGGTCACTTCGCGCGTCGGCTTGTTGGCGTACGTGGCGCCAGCGTTGTTGACCACGATGTCGAGGCCGCCAAAGTTCTTGACAGCCACATCAAGCAGCGTCTTCCAGTCATCAGGGTTGGTGACGTCGGCGCGCGAAAACACGGCGTTGGCGCCGAGCTCCTTGACCACGGCCTCGCCAGCGTCCACGGCGAGATCGGCCACGATCACCTTGGCACCTTCCTGGATGAACTTGGTGGCGATGCCCTTGCCGAAGCCGGAGGCGGCACCGGTGACGATGGTCACCTTTCCTTGAAGACGAGACATGACAGAGGATGGGAGAGATGGGAGGAGAGAAGCGTGTGAAAGGAGAAGTGAAAGAGTGAGAAGATGACAAGACAAATGAAGACAAAAAATCGAGCTATGTATATGTGATTCTGGAAGAGGGGTTCGCGAACAGGTGTTACTGCCAGGAAAAGCCCGAGACCAATACAAAAAGCCGATGCTTCTTGTCTCTGTCCCTCGCCGATCAGCATAGCCGCAGCAAAACTTCTCCGCATTTAAAGCTCGTTTTCTCCATCATTGCCAACTGCGGACCGTACCACCTCCACTTCTCCACCATCCTTAGTGGTACCTTGCAGCTTCAGTCCACTGGGGACTGGGAGGGCTGGCAATTTCGAGCCGACTTCGGACTCGTCCCAACTACTTTACAATATCAGACGGCGATCCGCCATATGGAATATTTGACCTCTCCACGACATACAAAATGGCTTCCATCACCCAAACCTTCAAGATCTTGGTGCTGCCCGGCGACCATGTCGGCCCCGAAATCATGGCCGAGGCACTCAAGGTGCTCGATGTCGTCGAGGCGGCGCGGCCGCACATCCGCTTCGAGCGGTCCTTTGAACTAGTCGGCGGCTGCAGCATCGACAAGCATGGCGTGCCCGTGACCGAGGCGGTGCTGGCCAAGGCGGCCGCTAGCGACGCGGTACTGTTCGGCAGCATCGGCGGGCCGGAGTGGGCGGGTGCCGTACCGACACCTGAGTCGGGGTTGCTGGCGCTGCGGCAGCGTCTGGACGCCTTTGCGAATCTGAGGCCCTGCACCTTTTATGCGTCGTCGCTGGTGCACCAGTCGCCCATCAAGGAGGACCGCGTGCGAGGCACACACTTTGTCGTTGTGCGCGAGAACTGCGGCGGCGCCTACTTTGGCACGAAGCGTGAGGAGGCTGACGTGGCCTCGGACCTGTGGGAGTATCGCGCGGCCGAGGTCGAACGGCTGGCGCGCGTCAGCGCGGGCGTGGCGCGGCTGATGGCTGGCCCGGATGGCAAGCCAGCCAAGGTGTGGAGCGCCGACAAAGCCAACGTGCTGGCCAACAGTCGGCTGTGGCGGCGTGTGACACAGGCCGTGTTCGATGCCGAGTTCCCCGACGTGACGCTGCAGCACCAGTTGGCTGACAGCATGGCCATGTTGATGGTGGCGCACCCCACGCGCTTCAACGGCGTCATCCACACCGACAACACCTTTGGCGACATTCTCTCGGACGTGTCCGGTGGCATAACCGGCACGCTGGGCTTGCTGCCAAGCGCCAGCATCTCGGACGTGCCTGGCGGCGGCAAGGATGGCCGGCGCTGCAACGGCATTTACGAGCCTGTGCACGGCAGCGCACCCGACATTGCGGGCCGCGGCATCGTCAACCCGGTGGCACAAATCCTCAGTGCCGCCCTGATGCTGCAGTATTCCTTCCTGCTGACCGAAGAGGCGGCCGCCATTGAGCAGGCTGTGGCCATCGTCCTCGAGGAGAAGAGCGCTGGCGGCCTTGAGATCCGCACGTCGGACCTGGGCGGAGCGGCCACGACGAGCGAAGTGGGCGCGGCAGTGTGTGCGGAGTTAAAGAAGATCTTACAGCGGATAGAGTAGGACAAGAGATGTAGACATATTATGGCCCATTATGGAGGACCGGGTTATTCACAATCTCGCAAAGTCGTTAGGGGTGCACCTAAAAAATCACATGACACCTTGGCCCACTTCCCCGCACATTGACGAACTGTGACCAAGGCCTCCAGAGAACCTTACAACTGACAACCTCACACACAACAATGCCCGTCACGCGCAGACAACAGCGGCCGGTCGTGCCATCTACTGCTGGCTGCAGCTTTTCACCAAACGCCGCGTCCGGCTCAGCACCACTCGCCTGCAGTGTCTGCGATCGTCGCTTCTCGCGCCCGAGTCACCTCGACCGACACTACCGCACGCATCTGCCGCCCGAAGGCCGCCTGACATTGCCGTGTGCGCGCTGCGACAAGGTTTTCGGCCGAAACGACGTCCTGCTGCGACACCTGCGAATGTCACACGGCGTCGACCCCGGCCCGCAGCCCAAGGCTGCCCAGAAGTCGTGCGACCGGTGCGTGCAGCAGCGGCGGCGTTGCGACCGCGCCCAGCCGTGCCAGCTGTGTGCCGCCGGCGGCACCGTCTGCCGGTATCCGCCGTCGGCAAGTGCGAGGGATGTCGGCGGTGTTGAGAAGTCAAAGGCAGCGACCGAGCCGTCGCAACCTGTCGACTACGCGTCTGACATGACAGCGCCTACGCCATCGCACATACCCTTGGCCATGAACCCGCACACCGACCAGGGCAATGACCGATGCCAGGAGCAAGCCTCTTTTGATGTTGGCATGGCTGGCATCACCTTTATGGATGCCACTGCCGACGTCGGCTGCAGCCCGTCCTTCTCCGACGAGTACTACCTATCTACCGACGCCAACCAGTTCGTGCCGCCACTGTCCGGCATCGGACAAATGGACTTCCGCACGGCTGGCCTGGACTGGCTCGATTTCGACGTGCCTGACATGTTCAGCGCTGGCGACGGTAACGCGCGACTGGATATGGACCCGCCGGCGCCACCAATGCCGCAGCAACAGCAGCAGCCCGTCACGGACCAGCCTCCGTACGTCGACCAGTACACGGCACATGCAAATACCGTGTCCGCAACACCTATTTCCAGAGACGCAGGCGCTGGCGCATTGGCCGTGCTGCCGTGGCCGTTTGACGACACGCTAAACGACCTCGAAGCGGCGCCGCGACGCCAGTCGCTGCCGCCGCTGCGCGATGTGCTCCAAAGCACGCTCATGCAGTCGACCAGCCATCATCCCACGCCGACAGGCAAGTCGGTGCTGGCCAACCTGGTGGCGCTCATTTCGGACACGGGCCGCGCCGCCTCAGCCTTGGCGACAGCTTCGGCCTCGGCGACAGAGGACGACGACACGCGCGACGCCGGACGGGCACACGCGGCCAACCTGCTCAAGCGGCTGACGGATGTGTACGTGGCGCGCTTCCAGCCGATCCTGCCGCTGCTGCACGTGCCAACGTTCGACCTGACGACGTGCGCACCGGTGCTGGTGGCGGCCATGGCGTGCGTGGGCAGCTTGCTGGCGGACGACGACGAGCGGCTGGCGACACTGCGATGGGCCATCAGCGACACCATCTGCATGCCGATGATTGCGTGGCTGGGCTCGTCAGACAGCGCCAATTACCGCGACATTTCCTACCTCAACGCCTTGTGCGTGCACCAGATCTTCTCGCTGGGCTCCGGCAACCGCCAGCTGTACCAGAACGCTGATCGCACGCGTGGCAGCCTCGTCGGCGGCCTGCGCGGGCTGGGCTGCCTTACTACGACGCGCCTGAGCCTGGGAGAGCACAGCATGCACGGCGGGGAGGCTGCAGACCAGGACGACTACCGCGCTGACCAGGCGAGAACACAGCCGGGCGACCAAACGCGGGACTCACCGTCCCGACGGACAACAAGCGCGGGCGTCCACCAGCAGTGGCTAGCATGGGTAGCACGCGAGCGCGAGACTCGCGCCGCTTGGTCATCCTTTGAGTACGATTGCAGCCTGTGCACACTGACCGGGCGGCGCGGCGCCGTCGACCTCAGCGAGCTGCCCAGTCGACTGCCGTGTCCGGAGACGCTGTGGGAGGCGCCGTCGGCTGCGGCCTGGCAGGCACTGCGCTCGCGGCTGCATGCGGATGCGCAAGGACTGCCGGTTTCGGCCGTGCTCAAAGCGGCTCTGGCCGACGGCCCGGATGGCGACAAGGCCTCCTCGTCTACCCCGTCAACACATCCCTCCTTCTGGGGCAAGCGGCTGTGCGCGCAAATTGTCGGTCGGCTACTGTGGGACCTGAAGCAGCTGGAGACGCTGTCGACGCCCGAGTACTTTGGTATGCCGTCGCTGTCGACAGCACAGGCGGCCAACAAGGCGCGACTGCTGCGGGCACTGGACAAGCTGTCGGTGTCAATGGACCAGCCGGCGACCGTGACGGATTTGATTTCGTACAAGTAGGTGTTCGCGTGCTGTTGACTGCCAACGTAGCGCCCGCTAACAACAGCCCAGTATTGCCAGCCTGATCGGCCACTACTCGCACCTTTACACAGCACGCGACGTTCTCGACATTGTGCTCTATATTGTGCGCAACACCGTCGCCGCGCCCGGCGCACGACAGCATAGCGGCATTCAGACGGCCAAGCGGCGGCTGGTGGCGACGCTGGCATGCGACCCGCAGGAGGCGCGGCGGCTGGTGTACCACGCGGCGCAGATTGTGGCCGTGGCCAACGACTATCTGGTGTCGGCGCCGTGCGAGATCCTGCGGCTGTTCATGGGCTACACCTTTCTAATCGTGTTTGCCGCATATTGTCCCAGCCGGCACCGGTTCCGCGAGAGCGGGCGGGCAGCCATCCACCTCGACATCCCTTCACACCGGGTCACCAGTGCCAGTGCCAGTGGCAGTGCCAGCGCCAGTGATGTGGACTACTGGATTGCACACGGCGGTCCGGCGGCCATCGGCTCAGTGGCCAACATTTTTGCCGACGGCGGGGCGCTGGCTCTCAGCCGCGACGCGCAGGCGATGCTGCAGCGGTTGTCGTGCTGGGGGCTGGCGGACAAGTTCACCAAGATCTTGCAGAGCTTTGACCGGGCGCTAGAGTAGGCCACGGCACTAAGGTGAGTAGAGATTCAAGACTAAAAAATGGCTACACAGTTGGGCGGGCTACTAACACCACCCGGCATGTTGAGCGGCGCGCTGGCCACAAAGAACTCCCAGCGGTTGTGCTCGATGCACAGCCGACTCAACCCCTCCAGATCGAACATTTCGCCCACCGGCATACCCCAGCCCGGCAGCAGGTACTCGTGCAGAAACAGGCCTGGTACTACAGTGCCGTCGTCGCGACGGTACTCCGTCTTAGGCGGGTAGACCTCGAAGGAGACGGCATCGCCAGCCACCGCGGCAAAGCCCGTGTCCCACAGCCACCGCAGCATCTCCTCGGTGCCCTCGACGCCGGCGTGCTGCGGCGCCGGGTTCTGCGCGTACGCGAGCTTGTCGGTCGCACTCATCTGCGTGTCCCACTCGCGCGTCAGGCCGATGCGCACAAACAGCAGGTCGCCGCGCCGGAAAGTCACGTTCTGCGCGCGCGCCACGTCGAGCAGCACATGCAGAGGCACAGCGTGGTCGCTCAGCGCCTTGTACGCGAGGCCCGGAAGGTGCGTGCGCGCGTACTCGGCGTAGTCCAGCAGCACGCCGCGGCCCACGATGCCCTGCTGCGCCCAGTGCTGGATGCCGATGCGTGTGTTGGCGCGGTCGCCAATCTCGGTGGCGGTGGTACCGCCGTAGAAGACGCGGGTCTCCGGCAACTGGCTGTTGTCGTTTGGTGCAGATGTTGGCGCCGAGAAGTGCCGCAGTCCGTCCCACTGCGATGACTGCTGCGGGTTGAAAATGTACACGTCGTCAAACGCCTTGCCGCCCAACAGCGACACGATGTGGTGCTGCGTGGGCGCGCGATTGAAGTTGGCAATGTCCAGCTTCGTCATATCCCAGTTCAGCCCGACCCGCTGGCCGGTGCGGATAGACGATGCTGCCGCCGCCGCCACGACGTCTGGCGTCAGCAGCGCCAGGCGGCCGAGGCCCTCTTCACGGGAGCCAGGCGCGCCGGGCCACACACGCTGGCGGTCGGGGAGGGCGTCGAAGGGGAGGCTGTGGAGGTCGACATTGGGGGTGGTGGACGGGGCTTGTGTGTCGGGTGTGTCGGGTGTGTCGTTTGTGTTCGCGGTGTCTGTGGTTGCGCCTGTTGTCTCTCTGTTTGTCTCTGCGTCTGCGTCCGTGTGTATCGGAGACGCCATGATGTCGGAAAGTGAAGAACAAACCCAAGGATGTCGGAGAGCGAAAAACAAACCCAAGGATGCCTACGGGATGAAGCAATGATAGCCCTTTCGTGTCATGTCTTCCTCGCGCGACTACGAGGCAATGTCCTCTCCGACCGCGGTTGCAGAAGCAGTGGCACGGCTAGTGTTCGTTTGGACTAAGATGCGCTGACACTAACACGGTGCCAGACCCACATCCCCGCAAATCAAATTTAATGGATCCGTGGCACGCTCCGACAATGCTTTGACATGACATCTTCGATGTCAGATGTCCGTTGTTCGTGTCCTTTTCTCTCAATCTCTTGTTCACATGGTTTGCCAGAATAGGAATGGTATATCGCATGCATTAACTCAAAAAACTATTTGGCCTCTTTCGCCTCTTTCGCCTGATCAGCCGCCGTTCCCTCCAAGTGCACAACATCGGTCTGCTTGAGGAACTCATCAAGCTCGCGGCGCTGAGCCTCGGAGATATCGTTGACATGCACGGCCACATCGTCGCCGAAGCGTGCGGCCACCTCCTCGAGCGACAGTTTGGCAGTCTCGGGGAAATAAACGTAGACAATGGGAATGAAAACAGCACACCACACGATGATGACCAGGTAGTACTTCCAGCCGGCATTGACAAAGCCGATAGGGGCCGTCTGCAGCAGCACCAGGGTGGCGGCAAACTGGCCAAACATGGAGAAGCCCATGCCGATGGGGCGGATTTCGGTAGGGAAGATCTCAGAGACGTAGATGTACATGGTGGTGTCGCAACACGTGCCCTGGAAGCTGAGGTATAAGAAGACAAAGAAGACACCGGCGGCATTGCCAGCGTGGTTGGTGGTTCCGGAGAACTTGGCGATGCAGGCGGCCAGGCCGACGGTGGTGATTAGGCAGCCGAAGAGGCCAAACATGAACATGCCGCGGCGCGAGTTGACACGGTCGTGCAGCCAGGCGCCGCCGGGATTGTAGAGCAAGCCGGCGGTGGTCAGCCACAGGGCAGACAGCAGCAACGGCATGGAGCCGGTCTGGCCGAGGTTGGTGTACAGCAGCACAGAGTAGTTGTTGATGACCAACGGACCAGCAAACTCGGCGCCCCACTGGGTCAGGAAGCCGACCAGCATGCGCTTGCGGTAGCTGCGTTTGCGCAGCACAGCCTGCCACGGCCCGTAGCCGGTGGCCTTGAGCTTGGCAGCATCGAGGGCGATCTGCATCTTGGCCTGGTACAGCTCTTCCTTGGCCACCAGGTTGTCGGGGTCGGCATCAGCGTCGGATCGCAGCGTGCGCAGCACGATCCAGGCATCTTCTATGCGGCCGCGCTGCAGCAGCCAGCGAGGCGAGAAGGGGATCCAGAACGAGGTGACCAGCAGCACAAGCGGCGCCAGACACTGCATGCACAAGGGAAAGCGCCAGGCAAAGGAGGCGTTGACGTCAGTAGCAAAGTAGCAAGCGTATCCCAGCCAGCTGCTGAGCATGTAGCCGAAGACGAGGAAGATGGCGTGGTGGCCGACCAGCCAGCCGCGGCGGTCAGGCGGCGCAAGCTCGCTCATGTACATTGGGCACACGGTGACCAGGATGCCGATGCCGATACCGCAGAAGACGCGGCCGACGTGGAACATGGCAAGGTTGGCGGCGCCGCCCTGCAGCGCACCGCCCAGAAGAGCCCAGGCGGCACCCAGCTGGATGCAGCGCTTGCGGCCGATGGCAGTGGCGGCCCACATGACAAACAGGCTGCCAACGGCGCCGCCAGCGCTGTAGAGGCCGTTGGCAGTGGCGATGGCCGGAGTAGTTACCGACGCATAGCCGTCTTCGCCGGCCATTGGCAGGTGGAAGAAGTGGTACCAGCCAGGCTGGCCGATGGTGCTGCCGATGATGGAGGAGGAATATCCATAGGTCTAGAGGATGTTAGGGAGGGAAAGAAGAGGATTGTGAGACATGAGAAGAGAAAGCAGGAGAAGACTAACCAAAGAACCAAACGCAACTGCAACCGTCACCAGGCGGTTGTAGGGGTTCGTCCGGCGACGATGGCGTTTTTCAGTGGAGGCCATTTTGATAGAAGGAAAACGTTGAAAAAGGCAGGAGCGGAGAGAGAAAAACGAAGAGACGAACCGAGAAACATGGACGCGAAGATCTCATATTTATTCTCCCCATACCCCAGACGGATCTCCTACCCCGGACTTTCTGCAAGGACGAGATGATGCCAATGTGACGAGGATTAAGCCAAGAACAGACCATTGCAGGGACCTGGCGTGCCACTTTGTGGGGGATCGGAGTGTGCCACAGTCGGACCTCCTCGGCAGTACGGAGTACTCCGTATGTGAGGGGTAGTGGTCAACAAGTACTCCGTAATGCCGGTTTTATGAGGGGTAGTGGTCAACAGCAACTGCACTCCGTAAAGCCGGTCAATATATAGCGACAAGACTAGGGAGAGAAAAGAAACGAGAGATGAGAGAAAGAGAGAAAAATACAGACAGACACAAGCGACGAGAAAACAGACAGAAACATGGCTGAACCAGTCCTCCCCTTCTCCCTCAATGATGCCGACCTGCTGCGCACGGACAACTTCATCAATGGCCAGTGGACACCAGCTATCTCGGGTGCACGCTTCGACGTGACTGACCCCGGCACGGGAAAGTCGTGGGCCCAGGCAGCCGACAGTGACGTGGCCGATGCGGACGCGGCCGTGCAGGCAGCACACGCCGCCTTCCAGGACTACCGCACGTGGACGCCGCGGCGGCGCGCACAGACGCTGGGCCGCTGGCACCAGGGAATCACGGCCGCGCGCGAGGACCTGGCGCGGCTGCTGGTACTGGAGACGGGCAAGCCGCTGGCCGAGGCGTTTGATGAGGTGGACTACGGTCTGACGTTTACGTGGTGGTTCACGGGCGAGGCCGACCGCGTCCAGGGCACCACGCTGACGTCGGCGCAGCCAGGCCGCCGCGGCCTCACCATCAAGCAGCCCATTGGACCGGCGGTGGCGCTGGTACCGTGGAACTTCCCGCTGGCGCTGGTGCTGCGCAAGACCGCCGCCGCGCTGGCCGCCGGCTGCAGCATGGTGGTCAAGACGTCGCCGGAAACGCCGCTGACGGCACTGTGCCTGGCGCATCTGGCGCACCGTGCCGGCTTCCCGGCAGGCACGCTCAATGTGCTGAGCACAACGCTCGACCACACGCCGGCCGTGGCCGAGGCGCTGTGCATGCACCCGCTCGTCAAAAAAGTCACTTTTACCGGCAGCACGCGCGTCGGAAAGATCATATCGACGCTGTGCGCGCGCAACCTCAAGCGCTGCACGCTGGAGCTCGGCGGCAACTGTCCGTTCATCATCTTTGACGACGCCAACCTCGACCAGGCCGTCGGCCAGCTGCAGGCCCTCAAATGGCGCCACGCCGGCCAGGCCTGTGTTTCGGCCAACCGTGTCTACGTGCAGCGCGGCATCCACGATGCCTTGGTGGCGCGCGTGCTCGACGAGACCCGCAAGTTGCATGCGGCGCACGGCCTCCACCCGCCTTCTGACGCAGACGCGCCAGGCGCCAAGCACCTGGGCCCCGTCACCACGCCGCGCGGTCTTGAAAAGGCCGAGACGCTCTTCAAGGATGCCGTCGGCAAGGGAGCCGAGGTGCGCCTAGGCACGGGTGTGCGCTCCGAAAACTCGGCTGGCTACTTCTACAAGCCGACGGTGTTGACCGGCGTGACCGACGATATGGCCATGTCGCAGGACGAGGTATTTGCGCCGCTTCTGGGCATCTCCGTCTTCGACACGGAGGCCGAGGTTGTGCAGCGCGCCAACGCCACCAGCATGGGTCTGTCCAGCTACGTGTTCACCAAGAACGTCGACCGTATGTGGCGGATGTTTGAGCTGCTCGAGGCGGGTATGATCGGCCTCAACACGGGCAACGCGTCGGCGACGGAGGCGCCTTTCGGCGGCATCAAAGACAGCGGCGCCGGGAAGGAGAGCGGCAAGGATGTGGCTGTCAACGAGTTTCTCGTTACCAAAATGGGCACGTTGTCGGTTGAGGATCATTTTTAGCTTTTTCAAGAAAAAAATCAATTTATTCTGTTTGTTTCTTCAATGCGTTTGTTCTTCTGTACGTTCATGACATCACCATCATGCTTAGGTGGGGCTCCAGATTGTATGCAGATGACTTTGGAACTTCTACACAACGTACACCATGGCCCAACCATTGGCAGCACCGGCCTATGCCTCCTCCATCATCGCCTTTCATCGCCAGCTGCCGCACTACGCAGCCACGCCGCTGCGTAGCCTGCCGGCCTTAGCCGCTGACATCGGCGTCGGCCAGCTACTGCTCAAAGACGAGTCGGACCGCTTCGGCATGCCGTCGTTCAAAATTCTCGGCGCCGCGTGGGCTGTCTACCGGGCGCTGGCTCGCGCCGTCGACCTAACGCCCAGCGCATCGCTGGCCGACCTCGCCATGGCCGTGCGCGATTACAACGGCCGCTGCGCCGCCGAAGGCCGTCGCCCACTGCAGATTGTGGCCACCACTGAGGGCAACTGGGGTCGGGCAGTGGCCCGCATGGCACGCTATGCCGGTGGCGTTGCCGTCCGGCTGCACGTGCCGGCATTCATGCCCCCGGACACGCAGGCGCTCTTGCGAGGCGAGGGTGCCGATGTGCGCGTCGTGCCTGGTGCTAGCTACGATGACTGTGTTGCCGTGGTCCGCGCCGAGGCAGAACGCGATGGCGCCTTGCTGATGATGGATGTCGGCTTCGACGGCTACGAAGAGGTGCCGCAGGTAATGTTCCTCCTCCAATACGCCCCAGTCCATAAACGGCTCGTTCTGACAACAGCAACAGTGGGTGGTCGAGGGCTACAGCACCATGCTAGTCGAAGCCGACGAGCAGGTGCGCGAGGCCACCGGCGGCCGCACCGCTACCCACGTCGTCGTGCCCGTCGGCACCGGGTCCATGGCACAGGCCGTGACCGAATACTACAAAGGCAAGGGTGGTACGTCGCCACAGCACACGGCCGTGCTCGCCGTCGAGGCCGACACAGCTGCCTGTCTGCGCGCATCGCTGGCAGCCGGACGCTCCGTCACCGTAGCTACGGCCGACACCATTATGTGCGGACTGAACTGCGGCACACTGTCCCAGACCGCCTGGCCTGTCCTTCGCGTCGGTATCGACTACAGCGTGGCCGTCTCCGACCACCAGGCCCATGCCGCCATACAGCAGCTCCGCCGTGCCGACAACTACGGTAGCGGTAGGAGCGGCAACGAATCCGTCGTCGGCCAAGTATCCGGAGTCGATGGGGTGGCTGCTGGTCCTTGTGGTGCGGCAACGCTGGCAGGACTGCGCAAGATGTGCGACGAAGCCCGCGATGTGCTCAGGCTAGACAGCAGCGCTGTAGTGGTGCTGCTCTGCACCGAGGGACCGCGGCAGTACATCGTACCTTGTGTGTAGGGAGCGGCCGTCAAACAATGTGTTTTCCTGAGACGTGAAATCCTTTGAAAATGTCAAGTAAGAGGAAGAATTGAGCAAGAGCAATTGAAAAGAAGGAAAAGAAAAAGAAACTCGAATTAGAAACCTTGGCCCTAGACCAGTGCTGTGCAAAGGTAAAAAGCGGCACAGAATGAGCCAAAACGGAGGATCAAGGTACCACGGCATAGACCTTCGAGCGGATCATTCGTGCCTCACATCGCACTAGTAGGATCGGTTCCTTGTCCAGGATGCGGCAAATGGCCACACGGGGGCACATGAGGCACAAAAGGCGAAGCACAGCAAGGCACGCCAGTAGAACAGCTGCACTGGGTGCACACGCTGTGGTGCTCCCGAAAACGATAGCCTCACAATGAGCGGATTCGGGACGCACATCCAGGCTGTTTTGAATTCTTTTCAACCGCTTGACACTTCTCGCCAGCAGCTTCGATTTACCCCGTAATTTGCCGCAGAGGCTGTCTAGACACGTGTTAACAGACAGCAGACAGCTACCAACTAAGTTTGTTCATGCTTCCGTCCCTTTTGTCTTCCATTCATCCATTCTCCTCTGTTCTCACCCCCAGCTACAATGGACGACGAGCCACACGACTTCAACGACGAGGAGCGCGCTCTCTTCGACCGCCTCAACATCGGCAAGCCCGGCGGCCTGCCACTGCCCTCCTTCATCCGCCCCAGCGAAGTGGTCGAGCAGGCACGGCCGTTGGCGGACAGCATCTTTGCGGACTGGAGGCGCCTGGTCGCGCTGGTTGGTCCAGATGCGCCGAGCACCGCATCGTTGTTTGCTGACCGCTGGACGAATCCGAAGCACCTCAAGAAAAAGAAGCGGCGTGCCTTGCTGGAGGAGGCCTGGCTGGCTGCGGCCGCGGCCGTTCCAGGCAGCCAGGCCACGCCCCTGCCCATCCCGCACCGTCCCGACCTCGTTGCCTGGCGCAGGAGGGAGCGCGAAACCGCGACAGACGGTGCCGCTGGCGCCTCCTCTGCTGCCCCGGAAAACCTCATGAAGCTGCTGGACTGGGCCGACGAGGACCGTGCCGCCTTCCTGTGGCCGCACCTCAGCATCGAAGATCTCATTGGCAAGACACGCCCGCTATTGCTGCTGGCCACTGCCCGTGCCTCATCGAGTCCGGATGCCTTTGCTGCCACCGACCTCGACGCCACGCGCCTCGGAAAGGCCTGCCTGGCGTTGCTGCCGCGCTACCTCAACCAGTATTCTATGCTGTTTACCGGGCGCACGACATCCGAGACGTACGGGCAGCTGTACACGTGGGCGGCCCTGGAAGAGATGATGAAGGCGCGCAAGGCAGGTGGCCGCGAGCCGGACGCCAACGCGGGCGAGGAAGAGGTCGAGTCGCCCACAGACGACTCGTTTGCCATGCGCGGCACACACCCCGGCGAAGGACTCTGGATTCTGACCATCCAGGCGCGGCTGTACCGGTTCCTGGTCTTGGCAGTCAGGGCAGTCTTGGGCAATGCCATCGATAACGACGGCAACAGCAACCGCAACGGAAACGAAAACGGCAACAGCAACCGCAACGGCAACAGCAACGGCAACAGCAACAGGACAAACGGACACGCCACCAAGGCAGCAAAGCCGGACAGGGACCCGGAGTACCTCGACGTGCCGCTGCGGTCGCTGGAAGCACCATACCATGCACCAGCCACAGCAACGGACGCCGGCGTCCGTCTCCTCCTGCAGCCACTGCTCGACCTCACCTTTGCAAAGGCCACCGAGGCCGAGGACCACGTCTGGGCACTGCGCACTGACCCGGCCTACCTTGAGAGCACGCTGCGTGACTGGGCGGAGCACCGCAAGGAGCGGCTGGCAGAGGCACAGTTGACGGGAGGATCTCCACGGCCTGCGACCGTGCCAGTCACGACGGCAACCGTGGATGCGTGTCTGCGCCGCGCCATTGAGCAGGCTGAAACTTGGCACCTCGTGTACACCAAGGCGCAGCTGCTTGCCCAGCAGACAGAAAAGCATGGCCCTGCTGTGCTGGCTGTGTTCCGCGGGGATGACGCGCTGGCCAAGTTGCCACGCGACGTCATGCTGTCGTTTTACGCGCTGTACCACCACATCCGCAGCTTCGAGAACGAGCCGGTCGGCCTGCTGCAGACAGGCGCCTTTGCATCACCGCCGCTGCGGAAGCACTACCGTCTGGAGAGCGCCGAGGATGGCACCGCTGACGCCAAGACAGATGTGAAGAAGCCCAACGTGGTAGCAGCAGACGGTGCAGATGCACCGCCAGCTGTCCGCGACGAAAGTGCCGGTAGTGCATCGACCAGCACCGATCCCGAGCAGACAGCGGCGGCAGCCGTCTGGGCCCTGACGGGAATCCAAGACGACGCCACGCGGCAACTGTTTGGCCGACAAACCCTCCTGGACGAGCTGGAGTTGGCGGTTCGAGGCCAGCAGAGAGAGAAGGCCGTTGGACGAGTCGTGCCTGTGAGTGCATGGGTGGCTGACCAAGTGGCCACGCTGGCGCTGTATGCGCGGTGCACCAGCCTGCTCGGCGGCGATGCGAGTGGCAGCAACAACAGCAGCAGCAGCGGCGGCGGCGTTCTCAGCGGCTTCGCCCCTTGGGCGGCCGCCTACGACCGCACGGTGCAACAAGACAAGCAAATCCGTGACATCCTCGTCATGGACCTGAGCGTTTCCATGGGCCGTCTGCGCGCGCTGCTGGACCACGCTCTCGGGGTGGCGGCGCCTGCGTTCGCCGGCGGCAACGGTGGCGAGGCGGACAGCAACAGAAGCAGCCACGAGCAGCTGTCTGTGTTCTGGGAGAAAATCGACCGCGCCCTAGAGACGAACAAGGCACTGACACCACACCTCAAGGAGATTTTTGCGCGGCAGCTGTTGGAAAGCAAGAAAAAAGCGAAGCAGAACGGTAACGAGAGTATCCACGCCAGCAAAAAGACCACCGTCGACAACAGCCGCCAAGCCGTGGACCGACGGGCAGCACGTGTATTCCGAGCTCTCTTCCACGAGGGCCGCGCGGCCGCAGCCGCCACGGCAGGACCCGCTGCGATCACGTGGTCCGATGTGGTGCACGCGCTGAAGGCAGCGGGTCTGACAGCCGAGCGCCTGTACATGTCAGTGTGGCTCTTCACGCCGCCGACGTCGCTGACCGCCCGCAAGCCGGTGTCGGGCATTGCCACGGCGCTTCCGACACGTCCAGTTCTGCTGCAAGAGCCTTGGACAACAGCCAGCGACGGCGCAACAGCCAAGTTGTCGTTAGTGGCGGTGCAGTGGATCGGTCGGCGTCTGCAGAAGGCGTACGGCTGGGAGGCCTCGACGTTTGTGGCGGAAAATGCTTAGAGGAGATGGATGAGATGGAGTTATGGAAGAGGGGAAAGGAAAGGAAAAGGAAAAAAGAAAAGGAAAAGCTTAAGATGAGAAAAAAGTATTTTGTGGCCGTGAAATACTTTGTATGCCAAGAAATGTACCGCTTGAGATGAAGTGTGACCATGTGATGACGCCGAGGACAGATATACAGAGAGGAACGAAAGGGGAGACAGCAAACAGAAAAAAGGGACGGAAACAAATCTATGCAAAGGCCCCGACGATCGCCATCAGAGTGGCACCCGCCACGACCGACAGGAAGGCGTGGGTGCGCCGTCGGCCATGCAATGTCTTGTAGCTCTTCTCGGTCAAAAAGTCTTCAGCCAGCAGCTGGACCAGGCCGGCAAAGAGCAGCAGGCCGCTAGAAATGGCATTCATGACACCGACCATCAGCAAACCGGTCTGGCTTAGTGGGTCGTAGAGGTTGTGCACCAGTAGGCCAATGGCCTGGCCCAGTGGCGTGGTTGTGCCGTAGGCGAGCACCATCAGCCAAGGCTGAAAGGACGCGCGCGGGAAGTGGATGGCGGCAATACGGCTACCGAGAGCCAGGCCCTCGAAGCACTGGTGGAAGCCAATGGCCACCAGGAACACGACAAATGCCGGGCCTGTGGCCACTGACAGCGCCATTCCAATGAAGATGCTGTGGAACAAGATGCCCGCTTCCAGCAGCAGGCACTGCAGCATCAGCCGCTTCTGCTCATCGGCTGTCGGTTTGTGCGGCGGGCCAACCGGCTCGCCGGCGCCTTGGGCGCGGTTGAGGCTGTTTGCCGATGTCGGATCCAGCTCGTCCAGATGCAGCGCCAGGTCGTCTTGGGACGTGTCGTCATCATCGTCATCGTCATCGTCGTCGTCGTCACTTCGGAACGGATTGCCATCTGGGCTGGAGCGTGGCCTGCCGCCCGATTTGGGACTGTGGCCGTTAGCAGTCTTGGCTTCGGCATGGCCATTGCTGCCGTTCCTTCCGTCCGGCTGCAAAGGAGACGACTCTGGCAAAGGTGACGCGCCTGCCATTAGACTCTGGGATACATCGCCGTCGTCGCCGCGGACAGCTAGGCTAATGTCGTCCGGCCTGAATGTTGTACCCCTCCGTGCTGCCAGGCCGCTACTGGTCGTGTGTGCCGCTGAGGCGGCCGTACCCGTATGCACATCGCTGTCTGCCAGATCGTCCGCCTCGACCTCCTCCCACATTAAGGCGTGCGAGTGGCCGGCGCCGCGTGTAGTCAGGTAGGACTCGAGCCAGACAACGGCTATGGCAAACACCATGGCAATAAGCCCGGCAAGCGGCTGGTAGCCCTGGTTGAAGAAGGGCGGCAGGCAAGGATCTGTGAGCGACAGAAAGGCGGTTGGGAGGAGATGCACAAAGGCCGTGGCAATCAGGACGCCAGTGCCAAAATGCTGGCAAAGAAAGATGATGTTGCTTGGGCGTAGCCCCTTACTTGTTCGCCGCTTGAAGAGAGGAAAGCCACAGGCTGGGCAAGCAATTAAATTAGAACAGATGCGTGCGGCAGAGAATGTTCTCTGGGTCACTCACCGAGTGTGCTGATTATCAGGATGAGGAACAGAGCAAAGACGTGCAGGCCCGTCTCGTATGTGCCTCGTTTGCCCGAGCCACAAGTTGGGCGCGGGCCAGCTGGATCGTTGCCCATGCGGCGAGTGAACTCTGAGCGAAACAGATCTGCCGATGATTCGGCCATGACAATGGAGGTTGAAAGAGAGGTCGAGCGGCCAGCCGAGGGTCGGAGGATCGGAAGAAAGGAGTTCACGGACGCGCCGAAGAGTCACGGCAGATAGAGGGTCCGGATCGTCAGGAGCTTGGTCTTCATGGGGCAGCAATCGGAATGTTCCTGGGAGCCTGGAGGAGACGAGGTGATGTTAGCAGGCAGTGTTGTTCAACAGATGTTGGTGGCTCCAAATTGGACTTGGCCGTGATGCGCCAAGCGCGTGCGGAGCAGGCTGCCAGGCGGATGGACCTTAATGCGCCTTGAATCTGAGTCACGTGTATGCCCCATTTCACGTTCGTGGTGCATTTAGTACAGCTCAACAATATTTACAGCCGTAAGGGCTTATTTGTACAGAGTACGGAGTACAAAGCAACGACTTGCGCCGAATACTGAAGTTGCGAGAACCGTGCCTCCTCACCATAGGCAGGTATGTCGAACATGATGTCCTTTTGGTATATGCAATTGAGGATAAAAACGGGTTGTTCCTCTCTGCACAAAACTCTCCCCCTTTCTCATTTCGGAGATGAAGCGCACCGCCAGTCAGTTCAACCGCCCCAGCCTCCTCAGTTGAAGCCTTACAACTTAGGCGCTGTCAGGCATCCCTCCGATAAGACGCCTTTGAAAAGCACTGGGTATGTTCGCGGCTTGTACGCAGCAGAGTCGCTGAACACGTTGATCAGGTCGTGTCGTTCGGTGGTGTGCCGGGTGGCGGATTGTTGGAAGCGGGCGTTGGTGTCGCCGCTGGGCAGCGTGCGGACTGCCACTGCGTCGCCTTAAGGGCCAATGGCGGCGTTAATGGCGCGTGTTGTTTCCTGGTGGGGACGTGGCGGGTGGCTTGTCGACGTGCACCATGACTCGTAGCGGTCGCGCTCTGAGGTTGACGGTCTTCGGCATCGAGGCGATCTGCGCGTAGGTAGGTCGCGTTGGTGGCGACGGGCGTTCCACGATGGCACAGTTTGGTCTTGGTCACCGCAATAGACTGTGGACCGTGCAAACCAGTCTCGTCAGGCAATATCATGACGGGTGATTGGATCCCCATTCCTCCAACATCCGCTTGGCCGCCTGGAAGGTCTCGTTGGAGTGGAAGCCGTTGGCTGCAAAGCGAAACAATTAATGCAGTGTACTGCGTATATAAAACCAGATCTACGCAGTACGGAGTAGAGTAAATACAGGAAAGGGGCAGACTAGCGGTGAGGCCGGCGTAATCCTTCCCCCAGTGGGCGGCTACGTTTTTATGGCAGTCGATGGTAATATTCTGAAAAGTGTTCATATCTACTTCTTACACCTTGGGAACAGCCGTTGCCCATGGGAACGTCGTTGTTAATGGCGATCCGTAGGTTCCCAGGCTGTTGTAATCTTTGGTCGGGGTCGTGTTGAAAAACACCTTTTGGACAAAGGGAAGAACCGAAGAACTGTTGGCGGTGGTTAGTTATATCACCAGTCCCTCCACTCTTCTCTCTACTCTCCTCACACTTACAAGCCACTCATGTCGCAGTGCGCGCCACTGCGCACGCTCATGCCAATCTTATCGCCAGCACCCAGCCAGTCGTAGACCACCTTGGCCGCCGGATAGATGACGACGGCCGTGGCCTTGCTGTTGGTGAACTGGTCGCCGGTGCCCTGGTCGATGACGAGCGCTCGCGGCGCCAACGCGGCAGCAATGGTGTGTGCATCGTAGGGCAGGTTCTCGGCATGGTTGACAAAAGTGCCGAGCGTGCTGTCACTCCACCAGCCGGCGCCCTGCTTGGAGTTCTCGAGTGTCTCATCCTGCCCGCTCATGGCGTGGTAGCGGTAGGGCCCTACGCCCTGCACGCCGGACGACATGGGCATAGTGAGGGTAATGCGCTCGTCGAACAGGCCGGCCGCCAGCGCACCCTTGCCCAGGCGTGAGCAGCCGGTGACGCCGACACGCGTGGCGTCGATCTCGGGCACGGTTTGGTTGAGCCCGTCGAGCGTGCGGTGGAAACCCCAGGCCCAGGCTGTCAGCACGCCAATGTCGCGGCCCTTGTAGATGTCCCAGAAGGCACCTGTCTTACTGTTGCTGTCGGCGGCCACGCTGGTGTAGTCGAAACCGACTACGGCAATGCCGGCCGACAGGTACGGCGCGTTCTGCATGCCTCCGATGTTGATGACCACAGGCGCTGGCTTAGCGGCGCTGGCCCCCGACGGGAGCGATAAGGTGGCGCGAAACTTGCCCGTCTTTCCGTCGGCAGTAACCTGGATGTTGACCGTGTTTCCGGAGCGCGTGGCATTGACCGTCTCCTGGCTGTGGTCCGGGTAGTAGCCGTATTGGTACGCCTGCAACATTTGCAGGATCTCCGGTTGCCGGCACTTGTACCACTCCTCACGGGTCTGCACACGATTCTTACCCTTTCCGGATAGCACGTTGGGCAACGAGAAGCCTTCGCTGTCCGTTGTTGTGTACTTGAGTGGCAGGAAGGGGTCGGGCAACGTCGGCTGGACCGGCAGTTTTTGGTATGTCGGAAACGGAGAGGGAACGGGAGGGCATGTAACGTCGGCCAGGCCGTAGCCGATGAGCTGCAGCAGCAGTGCTGCCCGGAAAGCTGGGGACCACATTGTCTGGGATGTCGGTGTCTGGGTAGTGGTGTTGGCAATGACAAGGAGAGACGACATCTACAGCTTCACCGGCAGAGCAAAGAGGCCCCCTGCTCCAATTCGGCGAGCTCATTTATAACGGCAGCTATGAAAGCGTCAAGGCGGGAAGCCTTCAGCCGGGGAGCCTCCTGTAGCTCGGGATGTGGGTAAGAAAATTATAAACAAGGACCCATCCACATCTTTCCGTTTGTTCTTTAGGTTTGTCTGGGGAGCTGTGCTGTCTGGGTAAAAAGCCGGAGTTTTTGAAGTCCCTTGGCAGTTGTAAATTAGCCGAATAATCCACGAATGGGATGTTAGAGCAGGTGTGTTTGTTTGTTTACAAAGAATACTGTCCACTGAAGAAGTTGATCACCATACAGACAGACAGCTAGGGGTCACTTATCGTGACTGTATCTAAAGGCTGGCCACCGTGAGGCGGTATGTCAGTTGAACAACGGCCTGGCCAAACACGCTGCGCCATACGCCATGACTGACCGTTTGGCGCCCACAGTCAGCCTTGCTATCCAACAGACCCATCCCGGATATTTGCCGAGATGCTGTGTGGTTTCCCCGTAGAGGTGCCAAGATCTTGGGAATGAAAACGCGGAGAAACAGATGGGTCATCTTTATATAGACTCGTCGATGCCAAGACGCACAACAGTCGGCAGATTCTCTCTGGTGTCAAGCACCCTATTCCTGTGGTCTATAAAGGAGTGAGGGCAAGACCACTTGTAGTGATGTCTCCGTTCATTCTCCTATAGCACCCCAAACCATCAGCCACTTCCGACCATGCATCTCCCCTCCGTTCTTCTCGCCCTCGGGGGCGCGTCCGTGATCCACGCTCACTACATCTTCGACATCCTGTTTGTCAACGGCAAGCGGATCGGCGGCGAGTACGACTACATCCGTCGCAACAGCAACTCGTACAATCCAGCGTTCCCGGACATCCTGAACAGCAACGACCTGCGTTGCAACCGGGGCGCCAAAGCCGGCGGTGGCACCAAGACGTACACGGTGCAGGCTGGGGACGAGATCGGCTTCAAACTGTTCAACAACGAGTTCATTGAGCACCCGGGCCCCGGCTTCGTGTACTTGTCCCAACCGCCCAACAACGGCAGCGTGGCGACGTACGACGGCTCGGGTGACTGGTTCAAGGTGTACGAGACGGGTATCTGCCGCGGCAAGTCCAACGTCGACACCAACTGGTGTTCGTACCAAAAGGACCGCCTAACGTTCAAAATCCCGCCCAAGACGCCTCCAGGCGAGTACCTGGTGCGTGTCGAGCACATTGGTCTGCACGAGGCGCACAAGGACCGCGCGCAGTTCTACATTGAGTGTGCGCAGCTCAAGATTGAGGGACCGGGTGGTGGCACGCCGAAGCCGCTGGTCAAGATTCCTGGTATCTACAAGTCTAGCGACCCGGGCATCCACTACGACAAGTGGTCGAGCAACCCGGCCCCTTATGTCATGCCAGGGCCTGCCGTGTGGGATGGAAACTGAGGCTCAAGCCGTTTAGTTGTATTTGCTAGTCAATTGCATCAACTTGTTTGACTTATTTAACTTGTTAACTGTATTCGTCCTCGCCGACCCTAACTTTCTCCTGGTAGCAATACGAGCCGTTTCTTGCGAGCCTCGTCCGTATTCCAAACTGCCGCCACCTGACTCAGCGGATACGCTACAGCGTCGACTGGTTTGGGCAGGCTGGCCGCCAACTGCACGACGCTGTTGGCCTCGCGCATGACGGCTGCTGTCGAGTAGCTTCCGGGCGCTGCACCGGTCAACTGCAGCCTTTTGGACCGTAAGGTCTGCGCGTTGAGCACCATGGTCTCGTCGGCCAGTGTACCAATGTTGACGTACTGTGTCTCGCGGTCGGGCGACGTACGGAGTGCGTTGAGCACGGTGGCCGTGGCCGCGCCGTAGACAAAGTCGAGGATAACGTCGACGGGGCCGAGCGCTGCTATGTCAGAGGCTAGGTTGTCGCCGAGCACGACGTAGCTGTCAAGTCCGCCGGCCTCGGCCTGTAGTGCCTTTAGCGCGGCCTCGTTGCGTGCTGCGCCAATCACCTTGCCGGCGCCGAAGCGGCGAGCCGTTGGCACGGCTGCCCGGCCGCTGGTTCCGGTCACGCCGAGGATCAAGACGCTAAAGGCCTGGGGCAGATCGCGCACTCGCTCGCTCAGAGCCATCCACGATCCCGTGACGGGGTTTACCAGAACGGCCACAGTGATGGGGTCAGCGCCCGCAGGCAGTGGCACGAGCCGGTTGCGGTCGACGTTGGCGTGCGTGGCCAGCAGCGGTGCGGAGAAAATAGGAACGTAGTAGACCTGGCCCGTAGCCTCGTCGACACCGACGCCGTCCGACGAGGGGTCGACGGGGGCCGTGGGGGCAGAAAAATGCTTGCCGGCGGCGCGCGCCTGGACGAGGCGATGAACAGCCACAGCCAGGACCTTTAGGCGCAGCTGGCCAGGGCCGGCTGCGGGCAGGTCGGGGCCTTCCAGGTACTGCGGTGGTTCACCAAAGGTCTGTACTTGAGCGAAATGCATGTTGGAGAGAGCTGTGGATTGCAGGACGATGGGATGTAGCTGTCAGAAAGTGGGGTACGTGTTCCTTTTATCTTGAATGAGGTGGGCAGACGTTGGTAATTGGATAATCACATGTGGCAACAGTTGATGTAATGCTGACTGGATGATTTGAAATGGGCAATAAAGTACATACCTGCCTAACACCTACCTCTCTCTATTGGCGGAACGGAGTAGGAATAGATTTCTTAATGCTCTCGCCGTCAAACTTCTATTTTCGAAGGCTTTGCCGCAGGGAAGACAACTGCCTGTCTGCCGTCGTTGGCCCAGAACTCGGCTCAGATGGCAAAGACCAGGCCCCCTCAAGAGTGCCTTTTCCGGAGGCAAAACCGTAGGACATTTCCCGCCACGTTCAATGCCCAAGGTCATAGACGCCGAAAACACAGCTTCACACTGTGGGCCTGTAACAATCGTCGTACACAAAAAAGCCGGACGGATCCAGAACGGTAGCTTTCTCTTGCTCTTCATCGCTCTGTGCTTGTGTCTAGTGTCTCTATGTATTTATCGTTACCCATGAAACGAACTACGACGGAAAGATGCCGTGGAGAACTGGCAATCAAAACATGTCTTTGCCTATGACATGGTCTTGTCGCTGAGCAGGTGCCACAAAGCCACCTTACCGCGTGACCTGACGCCAACATTGCAAGCGCTACTACAAGCCCAAAACAAGATGACCAGGATACGGACATGGACGAGGATGAGGAGGACAGGGGCGAAGGGGGCAACGGAGGTGAGAGGGATGCGGAGGTGGGCGAACACGGGCCGGAAGTTGGCCGGCTCTGGCTGGTAACAAAGAAAACAAAGGCCAAGAGCCCGGTCGTCGGTCAATCTTTTGTTCGTGCTTCGATGGTGTCGTCGGCATGGGGTAGTCGGGCGTGATGCTTGCGGCGCGGCCAAGGACGTGCGTCGATAGATCCGGTTGCTGTTGAAAATAGCACCGTTCGAGTCGGTCACACAAACCTGGCGTCGGACCAGTCGTGTACATGTACCTTGTCTCGGTCATAGCCGGCGAGCATGAAAACTCCCTCCATCGGACTGCTGCGGCCGGCGCCGTTTACTGAGGCTGGGCATGACCTGGCACGTGGATTGACGATAACGTTGCAGTCCGGGTCCGTACTCCGTGCCGAGCGCTAGTTCAAAATCAAATTAATGCAGGATTTCAGGGGCTGTCCGAAATGAGCCGCTGCTGCTGGCCCTGTTCCTGTCGCTGCCAGAAACTGCCCAGGGTCAGCGCAGTAAGACGCCAGCGCAGTGAGCGTCAGCGTCAGCGCGCTTGAAACAGCGCGTGAGACCCTGATGCTCGCTCTTCCAATGCGACCTTACGTTGGGTGAGGTGCGTGGGGCACGGGTACTACTCCGTATTGTCCAAGTAGGGTCAGCTTTGCTTTCTCTTGCTCGTCTTTTCAACCCTCGTCCGGAATAATGCATCCACAATGGCATCTGCATCCCACGATCAAGTCTAGCGAAACCATACCAGGCATCATCGGCGGCCTCTTTCCTAGTCGTTGCCTAGCTGCCTCTGTGAGTGTGTCCGTACTGCTTCACCCCACTTCCGCGTCATGCTGTTGCGGCCCGGCCTCAAGGCACGGCGCACTCTAGCGACTGCTGCGCTTGCCGGCTCCCTCCTGGTCCTTGGCTACCTCTTTCTCTCCCCAGAAGGCCTCGTCCGCCAGCATGTCCCGCCGCTCTCTCCCTGGTCATCGGTGTGGCCGCTCCTGGCCGACCACAGCAGCGACCACGACTTACCACCCTTGCCGCTACCCAACGACTACCGACCCGACGGCGAGTCGGCCTTCTGCCGCGATCGGTTCAGCAGCAAGTACCTGACGGACCTGAGCAACACCACGTTCCAGTACTGCGATACGGCGTCACACTCAAGCTTGACCTGCTTCCACAGCCACTTGTCAGACGACGACGAGCGTGATTCGCTGTGCGTGGTTGACGGCGCCGTGCTGGACCTGGATGCCGGCAGGTTCGTCCTCAACTGCGACATAGTGCAGCCGGACGCCAACGACACTGCGCGGGGTATTATCCCATTCGAGCACGTGCGACAGTACTGGTACGAGACAGGGCCGCAGTATATCTTCGACCACTATGTCCAGTTCGTGCCGGATGCACAGGTCGAACCGCCCGCGCCGGTGGTGGACACTGCCGCCGAAGTGTCGGGCCAGAAACTGACGCTACTGATCAAGCGCGAAGGCGAGGGCAACCCGTGGCACTGTCTGCTGGAGATCTGGTCTATGGCCATGACGCTGGACGTGCTGCGCATAGTTCGTGACCCGATGCGTCGCGGCGCAAACGCTACTGACAGCGCCGCCTACTTCCAAGCGCCCGACGACGTCGACAACCTGCAGGTGGTCATCCTCGACGACCGTCCGAATGGGCCGTACTTTGACCTGTGGAAACTGTTCTCCGGCCGCGAGCCGATCCGCCTGAACCAGATTGCCGGCAACCCCGAGGCCGTGCAGTTTTTCAACGGCACGGCGCAGCGTGTCATTGTACCATTGGCCGGCGCCAGCAACCCACTGTGGCAGAATGACTGGATGGCGCGTGACTGCACGCGTTCCGAGACCCTACAGGCCTTTGTGCGGCGTGTGCTGCGGCACTACAAGGTGGCCCCAGCCGATGGCAACGCAAATGCGCCGTCAACACAGGACGCACCCGTACGCGTCACGGTGATCGACCGCAAAGGCGCCAGCTCGCGTCGCCTCAAGAACCAGGACGCCGTGCTGGCCGCTGTCCGCGCCGAGTACCCGGCCGTCACGATCGAGGTCGTCGACTTCGGTGCCCTGTCGTTTGTGCAGCAGCTGCGGGTGGCGCAGACCACAGACGTATTGGTCGGCATGCTCGGCGCCGGTCTGACACACACCATGTTCCTGCCCGAGCACACGAGTGCCGTGGTTGAGATCCAGCCGTCTGACATGGAGAACATCTTCATGTCTTTCCGCAACTTGGCCAACATGCGCGGTATCACCTACTTTCGCATACACGCCGACCCCGTCCACGCCAACGGCACACGAAAGGATGCTGTCGCTGATGCACCGGCAGCCGACGAGACTGCCATCGAGGCGGCTACGCCCGTAGCGGCCGTTGCGTCTGGGACAGCGAGGCGTCTGGCGCCTCGGGCGTCCTGGCACTTTGAGGACTTTGTCGTTGATAGCGACGCTTTTGTTGCCGCCGTCGGCGCTGCCATCCTTTCCGTGTACAACAAGAAATTGCACCAGATCGAGACCCTGCCATAGACTTCCCTCTGATATGTAAGATAGGTAGAGGCGTATTTCTAATAGTTGGCATCTGGCGTTTGCATCTCGACGTCTTTCCAGTGTTTTAGTGTTTGATGGTCTTCCGCGCCTTTTTGGCTTTTTGTTTCAGTGGTTGCCCGACCTTAGTTTAGGCGCTAATAAGCAACTCCCCAGCGGCCAATGTGTTAATAACACGCGCTAACCGACGACTGACGTCTTCATTTCCTCAACGTCGGCGTCCTTCGCTTCAACACACCTCGCGCCATGAACTGCTCATTGTAACCATGATCATCGTCGATGCATCCACCGCCGCTGACGCGCCATCTGACCGCTCGCGGCACGTCCTCGTCTCTTTTTCTCAACTGCAGCAGCTGTGAACCGCCGCCGCCATGTCGTCGCTGAGAGCGCCATCATCGCCACCTTACCTTCTCCCGCAGAACCGTAAGCTTCGCCATCTGCGCGGCATCTACCTCCGCAATCTGACCTTCCCTCAACCGCGAAAGTACAGCGCCGATGATGCCAATGTCAGCAACAAGTCGCCCGAAAAACGTGATGCCCTGCGACTCGGCGTGGCCAGCGGCAGCCAGCTGCAACACGCCTTCTCTAGCGGCGACCTGCGCGGTGCGGACCGAGCTGCAAAAGGCGCCCGCCGTGCTACGCTGTCCGGAGCAACGGCTTTAGCACGGCAGCGCATCCTCGAACAGGCTGTCAACGGCAATTCGGCCGATGCTTTCTTCTCCCTACATACTGAGGGTGCAAGCCAACCCATCTATGTCAGCGAAGTGGAGGGGAGGGGCTTGGTGAGAATGACGCCTTTCTTCTTTCCGTCCTTCCTGTTCTAACTGGCCTGCCGCAGAACTTCAACTTTCGTTTCTTTGACCTCGCCGGTCTCGATCCCTTCATCTCTCGCGCTGCCCAATTGACCATCAAGGTCTGGGTCCACCGCTCAGTCGGCAGCGGCCCCTCCTGGATCCTGTTGCTGGAGGATGCCATCGATCTGCGCTTTCTCGCACCCATTGGCTCCTTCGGACCCTCCCAAAACACACATTTCTCTCCCAACACCATCGTCTTCCACCTCCTCGACGGCGTCTACGTAGCAAGCGTACACAGGAACAACATCTTGTCGTCTGCGTACGACGACCAACGGCGTGGCCACCCCATGCCGACGTCATCCTACAGCGCGCTGATGCGGCTTGCCAACCTCGAGAACTCCCTGCAAGACTGCCTGGCCACACAGGACAAACTGGCCGCGCAGATCGACGAACATTTGGCGCATGAGACACCTTGCGAGCTGCCCGAGGCCGAGGCGCGCTGCCAGCGGGTCGCCATGGGCCTCGCCCACCAGAAACGCGTCACCGAAGCTGCACGCAAGCGCCGCGCTGAGCTGGCCGCATCTCTACAGGCGCGGCGGGCTGCCATTGTTGCCGGCCGGGCACTCCAGGAGACGGCCTGGGCCGACGTGGAGCATGCTAGTAAGAAGCTAGCAGCGTCGCGCGCCACGGCCGCGAGAACTCTGGATGAGATAAATGGCCAGCGCCGCCGCATTTGCGAGGACCTGATGCGTATCTTGCCCATTGTTCCCGTACCCTTGGGCGCGCCACTGTCCTTCCAGATCTGCAGCATCCCCCTACCTAACAGCGAGTATGGCCCGTCGCTACTGTCGTCTTCCATGGGCGAGGACGCGCTGTCGGCAGCCCTCGGTTACGTAGCCCTTCTGGCCAACACCCTGCAGATGTATCTGAGCGTGGCCCTGCCTTACTGCATCACATTTTTCGGTTCGCGTTCGGTCATCCGCGATGACATCAGCAAAATCCCAGAACAACAGCGCGAGTTCCCCCTGTACATCCCACGGGGTGGCCTCAGCTCGCAGTACCGGTTCGACTACGCATGGTTTTTGCTAAACAAGAACATCGAGACACTGTGCAACGCGCAGGGCCTAAAGGTGGTGGACATCCGCCACACCCTACCGAATCTCAAGTACCTGTTGTATGTGTGCAGTGCCGGCACGGAGGAGTTACCCGAGCGCAAAAAGGGCGGCGTGCGCGGGCTCTGGATGGGCCACCGCCAGAAGCACAGCATTGCGTCCACGGTCACGTCCGACGACGGTGCGACGACGTGGTCTGATACAACCACCGGACGGCTACGAGCTGGCGCGGCTACCCGTGACCCTTCACCCAGACCTGGAGTTGCGGCCGACGGTCGAAAAGATCTCACGGCCGGTGCAAACAGCGTCTTGTCGCTTACGTCTGCAGGAGTGCATCTCCCTTTCGACGACGGTGCCCCGATGTGGACTTTACGCACAAAGGGCATGCGGGAAAACGCGGACCGAAATGTTTAGTAGGAGTTGTACCGATTTTTTTGTGTCGTTGTGATAATATCCTGAAACGAAAAAGAACCATGAAGAGGAGACATAATACGGAAGATACAGACAGAAGTGTGAAGCGATTATGACGTCCGTGCCGACGGCCGGCAGCACATGGTGGACAAATGTGAGGAGTGCGGAGAGCTGCCTTGTCGAAATAAGAAAAGACCAAAAACCAAGACGCCCCAAGATAACGGTAACCACGTCGCGCGCCTCAAGCGGCAGCAACAATGGGTATATCATAGCTGAGCACGGAGCTGCCAAGAAGGTGGTCGTCGCTGGTGCTGCTGCTGCCACCAGCACCACCGTCCACAGCATTTGCCCATCCGCTCTTGGGCCCCCAAGCAATCCGCTTCCCGTGTTGGCACGCTGTCTGAACAAGGCCCTGCACGATGGGGCTCTTCTGATGCACGCTCTCGTAGGCGTCGAGCTCAACAACCTCGACGTTGGGCGTCTCCCGCAGGACATCGTCGAGGAGGTTGCGCGTAAACGCCTCGTAGAATCCGGGGGTATGATAGGCCTTTAGATAGCTGATGCTCGGATCCAGCTGCACAAAAACGCACAGCTTGCGCACATTCACGCAGTCGTGGAGACCCAACTTCCTGTTGACCACCCAGGTCTTGGGAGGCTTGCTGAAGCCGGGGCCCAAGCGCAGCTCCAGCGTCGAGATAATAGCGCGCTGCGGTTTGGACAGCCGTGCCAGCAGTGGACGCCGCGTTTTGAAGAAGCGGCCAGGGTAGGTCGGGAGAATTCGAAAGGTGTGGGTGTGGTAGAAGAAGTAAGACGCTTCCATGTATATGGTGCGGCAAGTACGCAGCAGAAACAGCTTTCTGTACACCTTGATGTAGTTGTCAGGAGTTAGGTCGGCCACAGGGTCGGTGCCTTCGAAGTAATATGCATAGACCTTGACGCGAAGCTCCGAGGGCAGGTCAAGGAACCGGAATGATCTGATCGGTGCATCCTCCTTGTCATTTCCCATGCCCTTGGTGAGCCTCTCTGTTGCCGCTGACACCGACGCGGCGGCCATGAATGGCGCGAATGGGGCCTCTTTGCCCTTGCTTCGGGGCACAAGAATACCAGCATGGTATGCCTTTGGCGTCGGATCGTTGAGACTGAGTTTATGCAGCGGGATGGTGCTGATGTCGAACTTGGCTGGCTGCACGTCACTCTCGTCCTCGGACGCATAGGTTGACATATACGCCGAGCCGGATGGTGTGGTGCGCCCTGAGCGTGCGGAGGTCGGTGTCGGCGAGACGGCTTTAGGCCGCGAGAGCCGCGGGCGAGACCGCTTGGCCATGTTGATCGTCTCCGGCCAGCTGTGACAAACTGTGCAACACGTCGACACCGAAGCCTGCTGGATCAAGATAAAGCACAGATCGCGATGAAGGATGTGATGGCGGGGCAGAACGCGGAGCAACGACTTTAGTACTGCACTGAGCACCTGCGGGAATAATCTCAGTCCTTTCTGGCTAAAACGTTTCAATCGGTTCAACTGTCGGTCGTCTTGGTCGTCTGAGGAGTAGGGACCAGGGTAGCTCTAGAAAGTGGCCCCATCGTGAGTGCACGGCGCAGTTCGACGAATGGTGGCCACCCTCTAGAATTCCGCATGCGCACCGGCCATTGTGCGAGAGTTGTGGTTGTATGAGATACGTCGGAAATGAAGTGCCCCCAAGATCGCGCTCGATCCAGAGGAGAGGCGAAATCGATGTAGCAACTCCAAGCTGCACACAGCTGATGTTGGCACCCAAAGACAGTGAAAACGAGGGAGACGGTAGAAGTCGAGCGGGATGGATGGAATCGTCGAAAAACTACCTCGTCAGACTCGTGAGGGGAATGCTGTGAGGGTCATAGACGGCTGATCAACGGTGCAAGATGATGGCAAAGCGGGGAAGATGTCGCCACGCCGCAGTACGGAGCAATGCGCGGAATCGGACGAATAAAAGTCCGAAGAGCCGCGCCGAAGCTCAATGGGCTGGCCTAACAGTAAAATTTTGATGGGACGGACTACAGCACGACAGCAACATCCCACTCCGACGACTCTCGAAACAAAGTATCTTGCGCACTGGGACAGCACCAGGGCATGGTGAGTTATCGACAGCGTCTTTGATACCGCCAACCGTCCACATCTTGTCTGCCGCCGCGTCTCTCTGCCCATATTTCTACTCGTCGCCCCCACTCAACCCCACAATGCTCCTTCGGGCAGCCGTCCAACGGCTCAGGTCGCCGGCCATGGTGCCGGTCATGCGACGGACGACATCGGCCATGGCCAGGACCATGGTGGCCGACAAAGCGCCGTCAGTGCGCATCCGATCCTTCTCCTCCGCCAGCGTGTTCCTCTCCCAAAGCCGCTTCACGCCGCCAGAGAGCTCCCAACCGTACGTCGGGATGAGTGAGATGTTCTCTTGCAGCCGCGGTGTGTAATTGCAGAGCATAGCTAACGTATACACAGACAAACAAGTTCACAAAGTAATACAGCATCCTCGCAAGATCCAAAGCCGCCAGCTGGTGACGAAGAAATCAAGAAAACCGACCCAGAACAGACACCAGATTCTAAGACCGCAGCCGAGCCCGAAGACCAAATTCCCCTCTCCTCCCTTCCCGACCTGACTCGAGGTATCCCGTCAACCCTCGAGCATGAGACTGCCGGCGCGACGAACAAGGCCGCTCTCGCGACGTACGAAGCTGGTGCCTCGGCTGGCGGCGGCCGTGGAAAAGGCGAGCTGCCTGCGTCGGCTTACATCTCGTCGTCCGAGAGACGCCGCGAAAAACTGGCCTACTACTTATCCTTTGGCACCATAGGCCTGATTGTGGCTGGCACCATCTATCTCGGCCGCAATTGGGACGATGAGGGGGCAAATAAGCACCCCAGTGTTCCCAATGGCTGGGGAATCCGCCTATGGTGGGACCGTGTCTCGACGCGGACGAAGGAGCTGCTTTCCTACTACCACGAACCCGCCTTTGAGAAGCTACTACCCGACCCCGACCCTATCTATGGCCGCCCCTATACGCTGTGCATCAGCCTGGAGGACATGCTTATCCACAGCGAGTGGACGCGGGAGCATGGCTGGCGCATTGCCAAACGACCCGGCGCAGATTATTTCTTGCACTACTTGAGCCAATACTATGAGCTGGTGCTATTTACAACCATTCCGTTTTTCATCGGCGAGCCGCTTACCCGGAAACTGGATCCCTACCGCTTCATCAACTATTCTCTTTTCCGCGAAGCGACCAAGTACAAGGACGGCGAGAATGTCAAGGTAGGCAACTTTCTGCAAGAACGAAAAGCATGGTGGGACGACACATGCGGCAACAAATATCCATGGACTGGCTAACCAAAGAACAGGATCTTTCTTATCTGAACCGAGACCTGTCCAAAGTGATCATTGTCGACACCGAGCCAGGCCACGTTCGTGCCCAACCCGAGAACGCGATTATCCTGCCGAAATGGAAGGGTGATGCCAAGGACACTGAGCTTGTCAGTCTTATCCCCTTCCTCGAATTCGTCGCAGCAATGCAGTACGACGACGTGCGCAAGATAATGAAGTCGTTTGACGGAGAACATATTCCCACAGAGTTTGCACGTCGTGAAGCCTTGGCCCGGGTGGAGTTCGAGAAACAGCTGGGGAACCAGCGGAAGAAGAGGACACACCAAAGCGGCCTGGGTGGCTTGGGCGCGCTTCTTGGCCTCAAGTCCAGCAATATGAGCGTCATGGTGCCGGCCGACGGCGAACCCAGCAATGTCGAGCAGCTAGCACAAGGCAAGATGCTGCAGGACATTGTCCGGGAGCGCGGTTTGCGGAACTACGAGCTGATGGAGAAGGAGATCCGCGAGAACGGCGAGAAGTGGCTGAAGGAAGAAGCCGCTATGCAGGAGAAGATGCAGCAGGAGGCCATGAAGGACATGAAGCAGTCATTCAGTGGCTGGTTTGTGAACACATCACCTGCAGCAGACACGTCGTCTTCGGGCGAGAACCGGACGCCGGCAGCAGGGGACGCAACAGCGTCAAGGAAATGAAAAGAACCATGCTACCACACCAATATCTTGGCGATCTGACACCAACTAATCATTGTTACACCATTTCGCATTTTGGACACGTGCCCTTTTTGGCAATGGCACCATGTAATACTCTCTCCTCCCTCCATCTTCCTTTTTGCTTTTCGGCTGGGCAGCGTTACGGGCCATGGATGACGGCGGTCATATACGATTCTCATAGATTCAAACCCGAGCGATCCATATAGCGCGACGAGAAGAGCCATTCGTCATTCATGCAAAAACCGATGCGAATCTTGTACAAAAGAGAAAAATACAAAAAGTCTAGACATACCAAATTTTCCTCCAACGTAATTACGTTTTTGCAGGCACCTTTGCAGGCACCTTTGCAGGCACCTTCGCTGCCTCCTTTGGCGAAACATTTTGCCCGGCACTTTTCTTCGCCGTCACCTCCAGCTTGGTGGCCATCGTGGTTGTGGACAGTGAAGGAGATCTTCTTGCTGTCGCCTCCCAGCGCAGTGGCGTCTTGATAATGCTCTCGGCGAGAGCCACCAGGCCATAGGCTAGCAGGACAACGAGCGTGATTAGATCAATGATGTGCACCGCCCACCAGAGATGCTGTCTGCCCAGGGCACAGGTGGTGTACTCATATCGCCATTCCCAGGCCGCCTCATCAAACCATGCGCTCAAAAGGCCCGCGTTGCCGCCGAAGTCGCCCATCATGCTGCGCACCGTGATCTCGCGAATGCTCGGCATGTCATTTTTGCCAACCAGGCCGTCCAGCTGCGCCGCGGACCATCTCATCGTCTGCCACTTTCGGTCGTCCTGCGGGATAGCGTCCGACTGGTTGATAAAGTGGAACGAGTCGCAGCCTTCATGGTCGTGCCCATTGAGAATCACACCAGGACGACCTCTACCCGCACCAGGGGCAGTCTTATCGCCGTGCATGCCAAAGATACCCTGCAGAAAGCCTTGGCTTGCATCGTCACTCAGCAGATTCTGTTCCTTGAGTGAACCGTCCTCATCGTGGAAGGCAAAATGCGGCGCGTCGACGCAGACGCCTTCTGGCTTATGGAGGGGGATGTGCGTCAGCACAACGGTGAAGTGGCCCTGGAATTCGACGGCCGTTGCTGTGTCAATGACGGCGTTGACGAAGCCGTACGTCTGTTCCTGGATGTCTGAGCTCTGTGCCGGCGTGTCGAGGATCATATCATTGAGGTTGACGATGCGCAGTTCGGGAACCAGCCGATTGGCGTCGGGGTTGGCGATCTCGTCGAATACTGTTGCTCGTGCTCCGGGGCTCAGTCTGTCGATGGGCAGTTCGAACCGCAGCTCATAGTTGGCCTTGCCGAAGAGGCGTTCAAAGCGCGCCAGCCGTTCGGCAGTAACATCGCCGGCATAGCCAATGTCATGGTTGCCAGCCACGTTGATGATACGCTTTGCCCAGATATCCTCTGTTCTATTGGCCAGAGGCGCCGCGCCAAGGTATCCTGAGAGATCGTATTCGTTGGCCGGGTAGAGGGCAAGCTCATCGGGCACACGCTCGCCGCCGCGAACAACGCGGTGCCAGAAGCGGTCAGCACGGCGCTCGAATTCGTCGTCGTCGACCCACTGGCTTCCGAGCAAATCACCCAGTACAGTGACATGCGTGGGCACCGTCCACCAGTGGACCAATCGAACGATGTGTGCGAGGTAGTAATCGTTGCCAAGCAAGTCAATGCGCTTGCGAACAGAGAAGATGGTGTTGGGGATGTCGAGGAACCAGAAGTCGACGAGTTCGTGCATAGCCTGACGAAGGCGCTCGCGGGGGCCTAGGTCGTCGGTGGCACAGTCGGCGTCAGCACCACAGTCCGATGCTCTTTGGCGAAATGTAGCTAGCTCAAAAGCACGCACAAGGTGCGGGAACGAGTGCGAGCTGTGGGCGTTTGGGATGGACGTGTCTCCCTCGAGCTGAGGATCGCCCAGCGCCAGCAGCCGGAACGGGGCGAACGGCCGCGAAGAGACATCGAATGGGTTCGCGATGAGCCCCGTCCCTAGGATACCATGGAGGCTCGACGGTATGTGGAGGCCCATTGTCTTGATGAAGGCGGCGGTCGCATCGTCGGCAGTGCTGGTCGACTGTGGTCGGTCACCCATCGAGGGAAGGGAGAACGCGCATTGGGAAAAGATGGGATAGAGGTATATGTACGTCGTCAACAAAAGCGACACCGGGACGAGGATGCGCACCGCATTGCGGAGCAAGGCCGCAGGCAACGGAGCGAACATGTGCGGGACTGCATTCGGCGGTGATCGAGGAGGAGAAGGAGGAAGCAAATGGGCTGTACACCAAGATGCAAGCCGTCAAGAAAAGACACCGGTTGACTCTTCACGCGGTTGGAAGGCAAAGGAGCGGCGGCAAAGGGGCGAGAGGGACAGGATCGCCAATGCTGGTGAGATGGGATGAAAACATAAGGTACGGAGTATTATCCAGGGCGGTGCCCCTGACGGGATGCATAGCGTAGTTTTACCGCTAAGCCAACAGAGGGCATAAGACCCACTCTCCCACCAAATGCAGAGGAACCAGAGGTAATGAACCGGGACGGCCGAAGCTCCAGGATTCGCGAGTGCAAAGCTTCTGCTCTCAGTTTTTTGGGGGGGGAAAGGGGGTTCGTTGACCGATTTCTATTTTATTCCCTGTTTGTCTCCTTGGATACTGCGCTATATACACGTACCACCAGTTCTACTCTTCCTCGTCGTCGAACTTTGGGACTTCGACGTTAAACCGGGGTGCGTCCTCCTCCATGGCATCGCCCGGTTGGATCAGAAAGGCAATAGCTGTGTTATCCTTCAGACGCAGGCTTGCTGGTGTTGCTGGCGCGTCCGTGTCCAGTGGCCGCCAGCCGGCAGTCAGGTCGCGCGGGTTCCTTGGGATAGCGAAGAGGACCTTTGTCGGCTTGTTCTTGGCCGGGACAGTGATGGTCTGGGATAGACCAGAGGAACGGGCCAGGCCTCTTGGATAGGTCTCGCGCAGGACATCGAGGAGCTGCTCGGAGATTTGGGAGAATGGCGCGAGCTGGTCGACGAAAAGAAAGACGGTCTGAGGCCCGTACTTGAAGCGCAGCGAAATACTATTTGCCTCGTTCGCGGCTGCCTGGAGGTGTTAGCTTTGTCTTGAGACAAAGGACGGAACGAGACCTGCTCTTACCATTGTCCTGTTGTGCGTTGCTCTGCGTCGTCTCGCGAGGTTGGAGATTGCAGGACACGTCGCCAAGGCCCCATTGGCCCTTCATCGCTAATAGTCAAAGCGAGCCAGCTGTTGGGCGGCCGGAACTAGCCAATCAGAGGCCGTCTATGCACCCTGTATTTTTTGCTAGAGGAATCGTCGAGGTCTTCTGTGTTGGCGATACCTATTCTGTATCCTCCCCGTCTCCAATCTACAAAGCAAGAAGGCGCGCCCTGTCGCGGATTCTACAGCGATGTCTGCAAACGAAGAACCTGGCAGCACGACTGCTGCGCCCAGATGCCCCGGTGCAGCGGCCGTCCCTACCCGCAGCCCGTCACAACCTTCGCCCGATGAGATGGAAGCGCTTTGGCAGCAGTCTCGTCTTTCGCTGCCTGACGTCCTGCGCATACCACTGGCGACCATGTCTTCATTTGCCGTCGGCATGGGGCTCGGCGCGGCACACGGCAGCACAATGGCCGGCATGCGGTTCCGGGCTGAGCATGCGCACAACCTGCCGCGGACAACGGCGGGCTGGTACCTCTATCACAAGTCCAAGAACTACCATGCCGCATACGGAGGAGTCCGCGAAGGGCTGCGCATGGGAGCCAAGGTGTCGTTCTGGACCACGGCCATGTTTGGCATTGAAACGCTGTTCGACAAGTACCGCGGCACCATGGATCTGGCCAACACGGTGGTTGCCTGCGTGACAACAGCGGGCGGCTTTAGTCTCTGGCGTACGTGGAAAGAATCCGACGTGAAGCAGGAGCATGCGATTGACAAGGCTAACGGAGTGGCTATCAACAGACCGGTTTTCCCTTGCGACAGCGGCGCGGACGACCAAAACAGCCCTCATCGTGGGCCTCGTCTACGGAGGCGTGCAAGACCTTGCCAGCTGGTTCCGTGGTCGCCGGGTTGGCTATATCGACTTTGTGCAGAACCAGTTGCGAGGCGACAGCGCCGTCCTGATGGGTGACCAGCCTGGCGAAAGGAGGCCGCAAGACGACCCGTGAAGAACAAAGCAGCGAAGGCTAAACCTTTGCATAATCGCGCTGCCGGTTTCGCAACACCTGGAAAGTTCGGCTAGTTGCGGCTTTCTTGGTGCCCCGCGTGGCGACTGGCACGCGCCATTGATTGAAGGTGTTCCTGTGATAAGGATTTACCTTGGAAAAGAACAGCCACCACATATTATTACTCAACTCGTAACGAACAGGTGATTGCCCGCCAGGTGGACGCCAAGTCCCCGCGATCGCTACGAGATAACGGCGACACGAAGTCAGTGTCTCTTTGCCCAGGGACCTATTAATGCCTCCATCTCTCTTCATGGACACCTTTCTCCCTTTCCTATCTTTCTTTTTTGCCCTCACCACCTTCGTCCCCTTGGAGCATCGTTAGTTTTCCATTCCCTACATCTCATTCCGTCTTTACTTTTTCCTCTCCATCTTGGCGATGTTCCCAACACCAACGCCGCAGGTGCGCCGCGCCTTGCCACGATCTTTACCTCTTCTTCTTGTGGCATCATCGGCATCGGGCGCATCTCCGCGTCCACAGCAGGCCGCTCCCTACATGCGGACCATCCACATCTCGAAGCAACGACCGAACCCACCTGTGCCAGCCAGCCACTACACGATGGGAATTGGCCGCAGCACATATGAAAGTCACTCGGACGCGTCAAGCCTGTCTTCAGCAGAACCGGCTACCTCACCCGCACCGCTATCGGTCCTCCCGCTGTCTTCTGTTATCCGCTCGCTCATGACAACTGTAGTGTCATCTTCGCCACTTCTGCTCGGGCCGTCCATGGCCATCATGACCGCCATGGCCCACAGCAATAGCTTGCTGCTCAGTCCAGATAAGAATCCTCTTCTCCGCTTCTTCCTAAAGAAGACATTCTATGCACAGTTCTGCGCCGGCGAGACGCCCCAAGAAGTGCGGCAGACTATCACCGGCCTGAAGAACATCGGCTTCGACGGCGTCATCCTTGGATACGCCAAGGAGGTGGTGATGAAGGAAGAGGAGAAACTTAGCCTTTCGTCGTTTGATCGCCTTGCCCGACATGCAACGACATCGAACGAGATCCAGTCATGGGCGGATGGTACCTTGGAGACACTGCGGCTAGCCCAGAGAGGTGACTTTGTCGCATTGAAGTAAGTGGCCTACCTGCCAGCACGAGAACGTTTTTCATGATACTAAAATGCTTTCTATTGCTAGATTTACCGGTGCCGGCCTCGAAGCGCTCCATGACCTGACAAAGCGATCACCTCCCTCGCCCGCCCTGGCCAAAGCCATCGATGAGATCTGCCAGCTTGCCGTCGAACGCAGTGTGCGTCTGCTTTTCGATGCCGAACAGCAGGCTGTCCAGGCAGGCATTGACGACTGGACATTGTTGTACGCGCGTAGATACAACACTGACAAGCATGCCGTCGTTTATGGCACCTACCAAGCCTACCTCAAGGCCACACCCACGATTCTGTCCAGCCACCTACACCTTGCCCACGAGGGGGGGTTCGTGTTGGGCGTGAAGCTGGTGCGTGGGGCGTATCTCGGCTCAGACCCACGCCATCTCATCCACGACACAAAGGAGGACACCGACGCTGCATATGACGGAATCGCAGAAGCTCTCCTTCGGCGCGAATGGCGGACTCCTTTCGAGCCGACGTCGGCGGGTGAAACGCTCCCTGCTGTGGATCTTGTTGTTGCGTCGCACAATGCCGAGAGCGTGCAGCAGGCGCAAGCGATCCTTATGTCGGGGCAGGCCAGGATCACTGAAGTGGCGTTTGCACAGTTACAGGGTATGGCAGACGAGACCAGCTGCAAGCTCGTTGTGGACTCCCATAACAGCCAGGCGAAAAAACAGCCGCCCGTGCGTGCATTCAAGTATCTGGTATGGGGGTCGACGGGCGAATGCATGAAGTATCTCCTGCGGCGGGCGCACGAGAATCGGGATGCTGTGCAAAGAACCAAGAGCACCAGGGATGCAATGCTGCAGGAGCTTGCGAGTCGCGTGAGAAACGTTTTTCTGCGGACGGTATGATGATAGATAGCAGGCAGGACGAGCGGATGGAGAGCGAGGAATGCGAAATGAGTTTATGATCCCAACTACAGCCCCCGCAACGCCATGGCTCCCAGTACCAGGACCTCCGCCTCCTTCCTCTTGGTCGCTGTGTCGTCGCTCCCGTCCAGGGACAGGACACCGTTGAGCTTGAAGTATTTTTTGACCCTCGCCAGGTCCGTGCAGCTAGCGATGTTGGCGTCGGACAGTGGCACCGGTGTGCCGTGAATATTAGCCGTCAGGTGTGCCCACACGGCCGGGGCTGTTGTGCGGTCGTCACCAAAGAGAACCTTGACGACAAGGACATTTCGTGTGTCGGCAGAGATGCCGTACCGGCGGTATGCCTCGGCAATCTAGGAGGGAGGGTTAGCAGGTCGGCGGTGGGGAGGAGAGATGGCCAAGGACGCACGTTCAACGACGGACTTAGCGAGAGGACGGTCTCGGAGTGGACATTTGGTGTCTTGAGCGTGCCGCCTTGGTGTGCGAGGACTGCTTTGAAGATGGCGGCTGCGAGGTGCGTGCGGGACAGCACTGTGGCCGCGTCGACCAGGGCGTACTCGAAGTCCGCGTTGCGTGCGATCAGCTGCGACTGCAAAAAAGGGGCGTTTGTGACGTCTGTGAACAGGGCAACATACACGGCGTAGTCGGCCGGCAGGTGCTCGATGGCCAGCGTTTCGAGCTCCGGCGCAGCCATTCTGTCGTTGTTTGAAGCTGCGAATAAAAGTTGCGGCGGTTGCGGGGTTGAAATTTTAGCACCACTCCATAAGAGCCGCCTCCGTAGATGCTAAGACACACCTCTCTCAGAGCCCTTTTTTTGTTCACGAATTTATTATGAGTGCTCTTTTAATCGAATCGTGTATCTCTCTCTTTGCCACTTCATCTGACCGTTCCTACTCCCCAATGCGGAACACAAACTTGTTGCCATGAGCCTCTCCGTCACGGAGCTTCGTCAGGCCAGCTTCAACGCCGTTCAAGCCGCCTGGGACGACCTCATACGGGTGTGGCTTGAATAGACCTAGCTGGAGTGCGCGTGTCAGGTAGCGAGAGAAGACAAAACCAAGGTCCTGGGCATCCTTGAAGACACGGCCGACGCCGGTATTGTGACGCGTGATCTGCTTTTTGATGCGTACGTCGTCCTTCCAAGGCAGCACATGTGCCAGCTCACCACCGTCCTGCAGCGCCTCACTGGTGATATAGAAGCTGCTGTCGGTGCTGATAGCGTCGATGGCGTGCAGAACCTTGTTGTCACCAATGGCCTTCTTGATGTTTGCAACGGCAATGTCGTCGCCGCCGCGGTAGTCGACAACTACGTCGCCCTTGCTGGGGTCGATCAGTGTCTCGACCAATGACGTCGACGCGCCAGCCACTGCGATAATAGGGTGGATGTTGCTCAGCTTGGCCAGTTGCACCGCGGCGGCACCAACAGCGGACGATGCGCCGTAGACAACCAATGGAATGGACGTCTTGGCCGGCGTCCACGGCTGCGGCAGGCCCAAGTCCAAGTACAGGGAGATGACGGCAGTCAGTGTGGCCAGCGGAATTGTGGCAGCCTCTTCAAAGGAAGTGCTTTCGGGAATATGGAAGGTGGTGTGCTGCCAGGCAATGGCGTACTCGGCAAAGCTGCCGTACGGCTTCATCATCTCGTGAAATGCGGCCACACGGTCACCGGGTTTAAATTCGGTGACATTGGGTCCCACAGACTCGACAATGCCGCCAATGTCGTCGCCGCTGTTGCCAACGAAACCAGTCCATAGGGGAATCTTCCAGTCCTTGGGATTGGATCCGGAGACAACGACCTTGATGAGGACCTGGTTTGCCTCGGGCTTAGGAATATCTGCGTCGACGACCTTGGCCACAGGGCCTATTGGGACATCAGCAAACGTCGGAAAACTAGCAGCAGATAAGTAACCCACCCTTGCTGACAATGACTTCTTTCATGATGGCGAGCGTGGAGGAATCAGCTTGTGTGGTTAGAGAGCTTGTGTGGTTAGAGAACGGTGGGATCGGACGAAGCACGGTGGGATGTAAGTGCTCGTCGGTAGAGCCCCGCATATATACTTCCGTGCTGGTGCGCGCTTTCGTCATCAAGATTCAACGGCATTGGCCCGCGGGACTTGTTGGAGACGAAGGCGTGCCAGCTTCGTAATCCAGAGCCAGACCAAATATGGGGTACATAATAGGTGGGGTCGTGGAACATTGGGAAGGCGTACTCCGGACTCCTGGCGACGGCAAAATTGGCAGCTTTGACTGCATATCCGAGCCGCTTGCTGGGACGGTGATGGAGCGGCATGGAATGGCAAGCGGCTAAGCCGTCCCACAGCTCTATCTCAGTCCCACCCCGTCTAGAACAAACATCCACAGCCTCAACGTTGACGCGGCCGCAATGGCCCTCCCAAATTCTGTCGTTCAACGAAATACTCTTTTCCGTGCAATAACGTGCGCCAGCGGTTATTGGGAAACGGTGTCACAGGTCTGCTTGTCCTCGGCCCACTCGCGCTCTCCAAAGTCGGGGCATCGGCACGGTGCCAGCAGCGAGTTCAATGCCAACCATGGTGCATCCAGATCGAGGCCGATGTCAGTGCCGTGCCACCACCGCCGTGCCGCCAGTGTCAACCTACCCAACTGATCGCATCCAGGCGGCTGCATGGCGCATAGGTTGCGTAAATCTTACTTGTGGCACCCTGTGTTCCGTCGAGTCAAGTCATGGAGTGACTTCTTGTCACAGAACCAACTGGGCCAGACTGGCAAAAGAGAACTCTCCAGCCAGCTTTGCTAGTAGGTCTTAAGTATTTGGCTACCACAACATCTTCTCCTCATTGCCGTTTTCCAGCAGGACCTTGGTATATTGATAGCGGATCTCCAAATGTGGCCGTCGATGTCCTCTGTAGCGCTATGGGTGACCAACCAGTGTCTCAACACCCTGGCAAGAGCGAGCGTATCGAATGGGGTCGTTGGTTTAGACACCTTCTTGATGTCTTCTGCTGCCCGTAGTTATTTGTGATCTACGCGGACCGAGACGGCGTCTTCCGGAACGCCAGTGTCGCTATTATCAACAAGCCGCGAAAGCATCCGGTCATCGATAGCATTTCTCTCGGGCGTGCATTGATTGGCGAAGGGACGAAAACGAAACGTGGCTTTTTCTCTAGCGGTGCTCTCTACAAGTCTATGTCGTACTCTATTGCTAACAGGGATTGTCTGTTGTGAAATGTCAACTGCGCTGGTCGGAGACGAGAACTCGAATAGTACATTCAAACCCAAAGCTTGCGCCAGCAAATTCGCGTTTCTATTCTCTTCATGAGTCTTTATTTTCACCTCCCCGCCATTGTCCTCCTCGACTGCTTAAGAGTAGCATACAAATCTCATGCAACACCCTAACGTCTCTTCTTTCTCTTCTTCCCCCTTTTTACTTTTACCCACCCTCAACGCACGAGAGTCAGCACGCCTGGCCGATAGGGTGTCAGATCGTAGCTACCACCCGAGTTGGGCCCCTTGCCCTGGTATAGCAGTTGCAGGTTGCAAGGATCAATAGTCATTGTCTGGTCGGGGTTGCTGCGCACGAGGTCGCCGTGGCTGATGTCGGTGGTCCAGGTGGCGTCGGTGTTGGCCTTTCCGGCGAACGGCTGGTTCTCGCTGGTGGCCTGTGGTGTCCATTTGCCGCCAAGACTAGTGGCCGTAAAAGAACGGAAGTAGCGGCCGCGGCCGCCGATGGACTCGACAATCATGAGGTACTGGTTCTGGCCCTGCACGGTGTACACCTGCACAGCCTCAAACAGGTTGTTCTGCGAGTCGCTGAGGATGACCTCGGCCGATGAGCCAAAGTCGCCAGGGAAACGGTCGATGGGCATGGATGCCCGGTATATCTTGCCGTTGTCGCCCGCAAAGAACAGATACATGGTGGTGTTGTCGCCAATGAGTGTCTGATCGATGCAGCCCGTACTGGATCCAGAGATCTTGCCCGAGTACAGAGCCCGCGAGCCGGACCACCCCGTCACCTTGGTCGGGTCGTCGTTGGTCACGTATGAAAACGACGTCGCGCCCCACTGATATGCCATCACCCAAATGTTCTTGGGCGAGAAGTAGAACAGAGTCGGCGCCACCGTGCCAATGTTCATGCGCGTCTGCGTCGCCGTCGCCATGTCGGACCAGTTCGAAAAGGGGCTGAAGCCCATCGAGCCCCAGCTCGATCCTGTGTCGTGGATCGTCGCGTACACGATGTGCTGGCCTTTGTAGACCACGTTCGTGAAGTCTTTGAGCGACGCCCAGCCCGATTTTGGCTGAGCCAGTGCGCCCGACGACGTCCAGCGATAGGTCGACGGTAGCGTGCAAGTTGTCTGAGCATCCACTGCCTCAACTGCCATCAACAGCAGGCCGGCCAACCGGCCGAGTGACAGGAGGCTTGGGGTCTGCATAATGTCGCGTCAGGTCGTCTGTTTTGTAGTGAGAGCAGAACACCGGGGTATCATGTACATGGCGGAAAGGGAGGAGGGCAATGGAAATAAATATATATCTTCCCATCATTTCCAGCAGTACCAGAGGATATTGTCAATAAAAAACCAAGCCGGATGCTGGATCAGCCCAAAGTGGGTGGGGATACCGACTTTAAGACTGCAAACAGCCTGGGACATCCGGCTAATGTTGAATGCTGGGCCAGATAAAGACGCCGCGGGTTTATCTGCCCAGCGGCTCCAAGCGGACACCCGGCTCATAGCTCGTCCCACCCAGATAATTTAATCCCGGCCCCTGATCCCGTCCTGACCGAACATGGCCCCGAGAAGCCATGAGACAACTCATCGGGGCTGGGGTCTTTGGTAGTCCGGCTGGGTCGTGGCTAGGAGTGCTGAGTTCTGCGGGGAGAGGTTGGGCGTGATCCGAAACCAACGGAGCGTCCTCTCCTGTCTCCCCCTCGTGTCACTCGTGTGGCGACGGAGCATGTGTCATGTAGGAGGACCATGTGGAGAGGATACATCCGAACACAGTGCTGGTCAGAGGAGAGATTGCGTCAATGTCGCGGCAAAGCAAAGTTGACTGGAGTGGGCTCTTGGACGGGCCAGGCAATTGACAGCCGTGTGTGGCGGTGGTGGCATATCGGCCTCACGGCGTGGTGCGCTCGGGTGGTGCGTGGATCGGGGACTACGAAGGGGAGGATGGTATGGACCGGGGGTGGGGGGGATGCTCTGTTACTCGAAAACACTGTTTCGCCACAGCCTGACAGGCAAGGGCGGTGATGGGTGGTGGTAGTTATGGCGCAACAGTGTACAGAGAGAGGGGTTGGGGGCTTGGAAGAGTGTATCTGTTGTTGTAGCCAGATATTTAAGTATATATTAGCACAGCTAGTAGAAGAGTTTTCTTCTGCCAGTTTAGCCCAGCGGTCATTAGTATTGGCCAAAGGTGAGATGCGGCAAACATCGTGCGGACAACGGACGGCATATGAGCGGAATGCCCGATGACGACAAGTAGTCGACGAGAAGATACGATGTAGACGACCAGACAGATGACAATTGCCAGCTGTATTGTCGGGGTTTTCGGCAAGCCAAACACAACCCAGTCGTCAAGGCTCCTGAGTTGTAACTGTCTCACTCCTGAAATGACTTCCTGCTACACGCTTCTTATCCGTCTTCTGTTCCTCGTTGCTGTTTTCTGCTGTAAAGTGGTAGCAGCCATTGCAAATACGTGCCGCATCTCAAAGCTGTCCTTAGAAGTTGACGTGATGTATGGCATTTAGGACACGTTCCACACCAACGAATACTAGCAACTGATTGTCACGATTGAACAGTATCCGAGCATGTCTCGTATCCGAGCATGTCTCGTATCCGAGCATGTCTCTCGCACAAAAATCGCGAAAGCGCACGTCCTCGGGCTGGACATGGACAGCAAAGTCAGCGTTCTCAACCCCATTTAAAAGGGAACAAGCCGCCGAAAGAACCAGGCTAACCGGTACACGAAAGGCTACATCTTCGGAGACACCATGCATTTCGCACTCATATCAAGTGTGGGTTGAGAATAGCAGTCTAAGGGCTGGCCGGGTACGATAGGGAGGCTGGTGAGGATTGTGTTTTGTCGGCATGACAGCCTGCTTTGACCACCGTCGTCACCATGCTGTTTTTAGTTGTGTATGACATCCCGAAATCGACACTTTTGCTATGGAGTGAACAGTGACCTTGCTACATGCCCGTGCCATCTGGCGTGTGCCACTTCTCCCACTGCAGGGGCGTTGTGGCTGACAGGATCCCGCCCGAGTTGGCCGGTCCTGGGAAACATTTCGAGGCACGGCAGCTCCGGTTCAGTAAACTCGCCCGCACAATATGTGATGTCGCCCGCGGTCTAGCAAGGGAAGGCGTGCAAGCAGTCCAAGTTCCCAACACAGGCAAAGTCTCCTTCAAAACAATAGCTCCCGTAGCACATGCCGAGATATGTACTCCCGCCTCCAGGAAGATGCGTGAGGACAACAGTCAAGGGCAACTGGGAGTATATGGCTTGACCCTGCCCAGGAAGATTGACGTGTCCGATTTCATCGCATCTGTAGTTGTAGATGGTGGCGGAATACCAGAACTGGTCTGCTCATAATACGTCAGTGGTAGCAGAACACGGTGCCGGCGGCAAAGAGACTAGGAGAACGCACGATAGATGGTCGTGGACGCCGGATTTCCATAGAGGTTGAGATTGCAGTTGCCGACACCTTGGCTCACGCAGCGAGACAGGGCGCTGGTGGCCAACGAGAGGAGTGCCGAATAGAACACAGCTGACTGGAAGGGGGACTTCATGATGGCAGGAAGAGCCAACGGGACAGAATAATGCTTTAGACCTATTCAGTCTGGCATTCACTGGTCTTTTTCTGGTGGCGGGTGCTGGCCTTTATGTGATTCTCCGACGTAGATACGCGTACTTTACACATTTTGCATGCATGCGGTCAAACAGAAGTTGTCAATAAGCTGCGTAAAAGCCCACCCTCCCCGACCAGATGTGCGGCGCCCAGGCAATATTTGCCCATGCAGCCTGCCGCCGGGTTGCATCACTACAGGGTCCGAGCCGCCTGACCAAACTCCCCCTTTCTGGAGATATTTTGAATACTGCAACAACGCCGGTTAGCACACTGGGGCGGCACTGGGGCGACTGCAGCACTCTTATCTGTGCCTAACTCCCACGCGCCCGACCGAGTGCCTCAGTCCCATGTCCTACGCCCATGTATGTCCGGGGCGGAGTACATATGCCGCACAACGGTTGTTCAGCACGGCCAATAAGCGTCGTGGTGCGCTTTCGTACTATCCAATCGGACAAGATGCTCCGTCACGGCGGATGTATTTGGACCCGCAAGCGCAAGGCATTGCCAGAACAGGTACCCCGTAGTCCGCACGGACTACGGAGTAGTCCGTAAATATGTGCCCGCATTCCGCACAAGGCCCGCACAATACGACCTTTCCAATTCGCTCTTCTACCTGTGCTGGCCGGTCTTACTGTGTGCTGCAGCTGGTGTGCTGAACCATGGCTGCACCCTCTACAACTACCTATCCAAAAAGCGAACGAAACTGTCCGAAAAGCCTGTCCGGAAAGGCGGTCTAGCCAAACTACGGAGAAGAGAAATACAAAGGCAGGAGAATATTGGAGGAAAACCTAGTTGGGGATCGGCCTGCCTCCGTCATGCTCGCCATCATAGCCTATGTCATTTCCGTCGCTGGTGAAGACAGAATGTTATATCCCGCCGCCGTCCATCCTTGGTACCGACCCCATAGATTTAACTTTACAGAAGACGCCCACCACGTCGCCAGAGTTGCGGTGACGGGAGCGGATGTCCTCAGGGATGTGAAGCCGCTTGGACATGTTAGCATTGTCATAGAGCTCGTCAAGAGCAGCACGCAGGAGTCTCAATGTGTAGTACCAGGGCTGTTTCTGTTATTCGGGCGTCATAATGGCTTCCGGGGGTCTTTCTCGTAGTCTTAGGGCGTATTCTTAATAGTAGCTGTTATCCTGCGCCTTCATTAACTCGATCCTTTGAAGCTCTTCTTTCGTGTATTGAGGTTGTACGTCTCTACCTTGTTCTCCCTTGATGACATGTTGGCATTCTTGATTCTCCAGAAGTCCGTGTCTAAAAATCCTGGCGCCATCTCAGGGCCATCCTAGGTGAGCTTCAGGCAGAGGATGATTATGTCTGCGGCGTCTCGGCAGGACGACGGGGACCGATATGCTGGTGGCTGCGGTGGCGCCGGTGACGAGCCGGGTGAGAAGGGCGGCCGGCGCGGCATGAATAATCTACCGGCTATTGCTGTTCCGCTGCGGTGGTAACCGCCATCAGACGCCGTGGATGAAAAACTCGGACGAAGAGGAGGGACTGATGGCGGCACGCACACGGGCGACGCATCCACGACCGGTGAACAAAAGGGATTACTTTGGCCGAGGCCCATCGCGGGAAGAAGAGTTCGGTGAGGCGGTCGAGGACAGCGAAGGGGACAATAACGAGGTTTGCTCTGCAGGAAATAAAAGCCAGACTGATTGCGCTTTGCCACGTCGGGAAACTGCCTCCAGGGGACGAGGTGTGCACGTTTATCTCAGCTACTGCACCTTGCGCTTCTGCTGGCCGACGTCTGCTTCGATACGTCAACGACACAGCTGGGCTTTTGAATACGCAGCTGTCCTCGGCTTTCTTTTTTCGCGATATATACTAACGATACGGCGCAGTAGGCTCAACACCCTTGGTGTCTCGAAGAGGCCCGGTGAAGCGTACAGCAAAGACAGAGAAAGGCATGTGCAAGACGTGCAAGCATCTGGCTCTTCTTATGAGGCGGCACCCGTGACTCAATCCCTAACGCAGTCGGTTGCCCAGCAAACGATGCAGAACTGCCTGGACAATGTGAGGGAGCTTGGCGCCACACTCGCGAGATTTGTGCCCGCGGCAGGACGATGAGTGTCACGCAAAGGCATAATCCATTGCTGACGAATTGCACGACGTCCTCTGCACCCAAAGGAAAATGGCGCAGTTTAGCTGTTGCTTCATATGCGGTGCGCCGCAGCTGATCTGTCCTCTATGGGAAGAACGAAACGGCCGTGGCGTGGCTCGGGTCTCTGACTATCGGACTCTTGACTGTCCGTTGAAACGCGTCATAACGGCATCTATCGGCGCCATTCTCGCACAGCCATCGCGGGGGAACGTGCTTGGCGCGCTGGCGGTGTTTGTTGAGTCGTTGGCAAAGGCAGGCGTCAAGCAGACGTCGGGACGGCCGGTTGAAACATTGACGTGGCTCGGCGTGCAGGCGGAGTACAACAATATGGAAACGAATAACATGCGCATGTTGTTGTTGGGTGGGCAGAGCAAATTGGCCCAAACTGATTGCTGCAGGAGAGCAGCGGAAGGGGGGGAAGAGAAGACGCGACGAAAATTGAAAAAGACAGAATCAATAGAATAATAGAGGACGACTGAAAACGAAGTAATTACTGCGACCTAGATCCCTCACTCCCCTTCTATCTCCGCAAAAAAGGCATCTACTACATCCGCCCCGCCAAGTTCATCCATTTCCCCTCTCTGCACCCGTTCCGTGACGAGCTCGCGCACCACGCTGATGAGTACGTCCACGCTGTGCTCCATGTCCTCATTCGTCGCATCCGGGTGTGCACGCTCTTCACGCACGACACGGGCCCAGCGGCCGATGTCCCGCCACGAGAGGACGTGGCCGCCGAAGGCCAGTGTCTGGCCATGGCGGAGGCAGAAAGTAAAACGGACCGTGCCTGGCGGGAAATACACTGTCTGGCCTGGACGCAAGACCACGTAGCGCCACGGCGCACTTACGTAGCTAGAAGGCTCCGCAAGCCATGCTGCGTGCTCCTCCTCGGACGGGTGGGCCATCCAGCCGAAACCGATAAGGCCTTCCTGAACCGTGATCCACGTAGCCAGGCCGTGGCTATCCATATGCGGCGCCGTGCAATGTCCTCCCTCGGACAATAGAGCCCACTTGGAGAGATCTCGCAACTGGTGCTTGGCCGCCAGAGGTGCGAGGCGCTCGGCGGACTTACTCGACAGTTGTTGAGAGAGGCGGTACCGGACTGTCGTAAGCATACCGCACGTTTCACCGTCGAGGAACAACGGCACTATGTTCGCCTGGAACGGGAGTGCAAGGTCGAACAGGTTCCACGGGTCGCTCGTGTCCTCAAAAGCGTAGAACCGCTCGCGGATCTCGCTCAGAGTTTTCTTTACGAACGAGGTACTCGTCTTCGACCGTGATGGGACCTGGACGGCCGCTGTATAGCTGTCGGGCGGGAGATGAGACAAAAACCTGTCAATTGGCCGGATGCCGTCGTCCGGCCAAGAGAAGATTTGTTGGCCTTCGACTATGATTGGCACAGCGACGGGGCCCAAGGCGAGTGTAGCCATGGCCTCGGCACCGGTCAAGCGTAGTGCTTCGGCAGGGCGGTCGGCCGTGTCCGTGAAGGTAGGCATGCAGGCACGTAAAAGGATCGACCGGACAAGCCGAGCGTTGACGGCCCCGTGCGTTTCTGCCGCGTTCGGTGCGTTGTGTGCAGCCACGCCGATCTCTTCCTTGACGGTTTGCCAAATGACCTCGTCGTCGCCAGGGTCGTGCTGTTGCGGGCGCCATTCCATAAGGGCGCTGGGTACCGTCAAGGGCGAAAGGGTGCCCTTTGAGGACGCAGAAAGAGTGCCCTTTGAGGACGCATGCTCCCAAGCCAGTCGATGCTTGCTGCAAAGAAGCGTGGAATCTATTTTGCATGCAGCGTCTAGGTCTCGTGCCCGGTCGAGCTGTGTGAGGTAAGTGGCCGATACACGCGGGCAGCACAGTGCCGCCACGAGGCTTGCCGTTGTTGTCCGTTCGGCCGGCGCCTTCGTGGAGGCCTGTCGCATGGTGGGCCTCCTGGACCGCGGTTCGATAACGACAGGGTGCAACAGCAGCGGTTGGGGCCGGGCAAGGCGATTGGTTACCGCCAGTTCTGCCAAGGGCGGCGCAGGAGTCGTGGAGGTAGCTTGGTACGTGGACGTCGGCGTGTCAGCTTGCACTTTCTGCGTCGAACCGTCTATCCAGAGTTGTCGTACGGGCGGAAGCGCTCTTGTGGCATACTTGCGAAGGACAACAAGGCCGTGATCGTCCAGCCCTAGCCCGTGCAGCGCCTCGTCCCACTTGCTGGTTGCGTCGTTGAACACTTTGTTCACATGCATTTCTGGACCACCTAGACCGTCTTTGGCCAGCAGAACCAGATCCCGACCGAGTACGGGGAATGGATCGTCTTTAATCTGCGACCGTAGATTGTGATGAAAGCGAAATAGCATGATGATGTTCAGGCGGGCAGCTGCGTGTTTCCAGTGGGGGACGGCGTAGGCAGCGGCCCGCATCTGCGCGCAGTACCCAGCTGGTCGGACGTGGATGTTGTAATGCCGCAGCAACGGCACCCCCCATTGACTAGCGACAGCCCTCAGGCATTTCATCCGGTTTTGGTCCTCGTCCGCTTTCTTTGCAAACTCATACCATTTTTCGAACTCGTCGCCTCCGTCGCCATTGCCGCTGTCGTAGCTCAGCCGCTTTCGTTTCCCCGTGTCGTTTTCAAAGTCGATGTATCGATCTTTCATTTCCCGGTAGGCCAGGCATCTGCGATAAAAAACGGTCTCGTATATGGCGAACAGTGTGGTTAAAGCCGCTTGCCGCTGTAACAGGAGGTCACGTTGTTGAATGCACAACGACAGTCTTTCCGCAGACGTCGTGCCATCGAGCCGTTGTTCAAATGAAACGACGTCTTTTTGGTCGACCGTAGAGACAACTAAGTCGCTTCGGACGGCCCAGTCGACTACAGCATGATCGTCATCCGGGCCAGGTTGCGGGGTGACAGCGATGTCGTTGCGCCGGACGACGAGTTCCGATGAAGAGGACATGGTGACCGGCCGTTGATTGTGTTGTTGAAGGACGTGTAGGACTGCGAGAAGGACCTGGAGTAGACCCAACACAAAATGCACAGTGGAAGAGGAGTAAGCTTGTAGACCAAAAGGTAGACGACAGAAATGGATTTGCAGTAGACCTGAAGACTGTCTATGTATGATGGCCCTGCTTCTGTCCTCCTCCGAAGACGAGGCGCCTTGGCGAAGCCGCCCGTCTGCTGATGGCCACCCAAGCTGCATGGCGTCGGGATGGCCACCCAAGCTGCATGGCGTCGGAACGCCTGTCCAATCCAGGCACCGAGAAGTCGACTAGTCGGTCACGTCACAGCGGCTGATGTAGTAGTTGAGGCATTTCGGTGAAGCGAACAGTGTGTGAGGCAGTGAGCGAATCACAGCGCCGGGTTGCCTCCGGCCTCGGCGGGACTGTGTTAGGGTCGTCAAGTTGGGCACGAAGTGTGTCGTCAAGTTGGGCACGGAGGCTGTCGTCAAGTTGGGCACGAAGGCTGTCGTCAAATAGATTGGTATGAACAACTGCAAGCTCCTAGCGGAGTAGGCCGCGAGCAACTCCAAGTGGGTACCGCGACCATCTGCAATAGGGGCACATCCGGAAAAGAGATACCATACCGGAGAGAAAAAGATTTCGTTGCGGCGAGGCCGGCAACACGTGCGACGACGACGCGGAATTTTTGTGGCTCGAGGGCGTGAGTGTGCGTGCTGGCTGCCGAATCAGCGGCACTGGCGTGGTTCTGAAGATCCAGACGTACCGGCAGGCGGCGGCCGAAACGGGGCGGCAGGGAGGCAAGAGGCGCACGAGTGGCAACTATGAGGATGGGGCAGCGGTGATCGTGGTGATGGGCGAGCCGGTCATGGGCGGAGACTGGTGGGCGTAGCGTGGGTAGGACATGCCGGGACGCAAGACGGCGGCGGCGTTGACGGCAGACGCCTGAGGGAGGCGGGATGCTCCCTGACCACTCTTCGTCTTTCTCGCTGTTCTTCTCACTGTTGCTTGTTTTCGCTTTGTCTGAAGCCGCTACGGCTACCAGAAGAACTAACTACAAATGCCATCCTCCAGAATGCCCACCGCCTGTGGCGGTGGCGCACGATACACGCCGTATTTCATCGGCGGCTCGACATGTTGGTGAGGTGGCTCGGGATACCGCGGCAGATCTATGGGTTGAGGGGGACAAGCATGGTGTGGCTGCGGGTTGGGCTGTTAATATAGAGGGCATACAAAGAGTGTGATTAAGTTGTGTGGGAGGAGGAAAGGAGAACGCACTGTAGAACAGAAGAGAAGGCACGAGGAGCCAACTCAACCCTGGGGACTATGCGGTGCACGCATTTCTCCGTAAGTTGCAATGGCCATCTCGCGGTCTCCTTTAGATGCGATGCTAGGGGGGGATGGCCGCGGGGACGAGCTGCCGTCGGTGTTCTGCGATGGAACGATGACGAGTCTTTGGGGAGGGCTTTCGAGAGAAGGAAAGAGCCGCGACATCAGATGCGCTGTCGGAAAATTATAGCGCCGAGCCAGTTGCTGACTCACCTGCCAGCGATGGCTGAACACAATTTGTCAGAGCCTCAGACTCGACGTCTCCTCCCCCTCGTAGCTCTCTGCTGCTCGAACGTACGGAGGACACCGCAAAAGATGTTGCAGGCACCAATTCAGCAGAGACGGCTTAAACGGGCGCATCCATTTGACCTACCGGCCCCTTCAATTGCCGCACGACAAAGCGCGAAGAGACAGCTACCTTTATGCTGGCTGCCAACGCGGCCTCCTGGCGGTGACGCCGGCCATTGCGCAGACGCTGTGCGAGACGCGGCGCATTTCGTATGGGCCCGTTGTGCCTTACGTGTCGTATGGCATTCAGGACACGCCACACAGCAGCGAGGATGATCAGCTGTATCTCACGATCTTGCCCAAAGTTGCCGGCGCGCAATCATTCTCGGGAAGCCCATGCCGGAGGCGCGAAGGCGGACCCGAGGTATGTGTTCTCAGCCCATTGGGAACCACTGTGCCGGTGGCGGACTAGCCAGAGCCAGATGACTGCTTAGATCCCCTTCTTTCTTCGCGCATGACCCCGACCGAGCAGCAGCGCTTTGTGGCGCACAACGACCATGCGACGGCCAAGCGAACCACGCACAAGAACCTGGCTGACAACTCGGACAATGACGGCGAGGACCCCGACGACAACGACACTGTCGATGAGGCGGTTGATATCAGCGAAGGGACAATGACGAGGAGGCGTGCTGCTTGCATACGAACTGCTGGAAGCCGTGCTTCAATCTGGTACCCCCAGGATTGTGTTCCGAAACCCTTTCGAAAGCACTATAATGCACTGTGTTGGCAGCGGACTTACCAACGCCAGAGTCATGTGTGGGAAGGGCGAATGCCTAAAGAGTCTGCTTGATTCAAGGAAGAAATCTTACAGGATGGGGCACCTCAACAGTGTGCTATGGTACAAAAGGCTTTTCTGGCCCACCATGTACTTCCGCCATGGTCGGAACACTGACGGACGCACCTCTCCCGCGACGAGGCCAACTCAAGGTGCTCCCATCAGTACGCTGGCTGTAGATGTGTTGCCCGTGGCCTCAGATACGCCGCCACCAACAGCACCACCCGTGTCCCCGGCAACACCAACATCACCAGCACATCCAGAGCCACGCGTCACGTGCTTGACCCGTGACGCCATCGTCTCTCGCAGCGTCTCCTTCATCTGTATCTTCGTCCACAGCGTCCGGCGGCACCGCTACCACCGCCGTAGAGCAACAACAGCCATTGCTTTATTCACACAGCGCGCCTGCCACCTGCCTCCATAGTCGGCGCGTCACTGCCACCACCGCGACCACCAGCGTCTCCATCCCACGTTGTCCCTTTCCTTGTCCTCGTCTTCGTGTTGTTCGAGCTCAGCGCCAGAGTCGTGGCAGTCGTGGCGCATACGGAACAGCGGTTTATGAGGTCGTTTATTGAAGCGGGATGTCGTGACCGCCTGCGGGATGGCTTTGGAAGGGTGCGAGACGATGTTCGCTCGGGGCAAGGGTGATGAGCCTACTGCGCCGTATCGTTAGTATCTGTCGCGAAAGAAAAAAGCCGAGGACAGCTGCGTATTATTCAAAGACGAGACTGCCTCATATCCGTGAGTTGTATACGCATTGAGACCCGGGGGAAAACGTACTCTGAGCCAATACGATCGCCCAACAGTGCAACACCCAGCTGTGACGTTGACGTATCGAAGCAGACGTCGGTCAACAGAAGCGCAAGGTGCAGTAGCTGAGATAAACATGTACACCTCGTCCCATGGAGGCAGTTTCTCGACGTGGCAAAGTGCGATCAGTCTGGCTTTCATTTCCCGCAGAGCAAGCCTCGTTATTGTCCCCTTCGCTGTCCTCGACCGCCCCGTCGAAGGTGTCCTCGCCGTCGTCGTTCGAGCTGTCAGCCAGACTGTTGTGCGCACTGCTCGTGGTCTTGTGGTCGCATGTCCGCTGCTCATCGTAGCCTCGTGGTCGCATGTCCGCCGTGCGACGGAACGCGCTGCTGCTCGGTCGATGTCGTGCGCCAAGAGAGGAGGGGAATCTATGTGGTTTTCTGGCGCTGGTTAGTCTGCTACCGACACAGTGCTTTCCAATGGCTTGAGAACACCTACCTGGGGGTCCCCGTCCGACCAGATTGAAGCGCGGCGTGCCGCAGCTCGTATAGCCAGCAAACAGCACACCCCTTAGGCATTGTCCCCTTCGCTGATCTCGACCGATCGTCGTCGGTGTCGTTGTCTGAGACGCCAGCCATGTTGTCGTGTCGTGGTCTCGTAGTCGCATTACCGCCGTGCAACACAACGTCCTGATGCTCGATCTTGTGGCGCTGGTCACTCTGCTGCCGACAGAGTGCTTTCTAACGGCTTGAGAACACATACTGAAGCACGGCTTCCAGCCGTTCGTATGCAAGCAGCACGCTTCCTCGTCATTGTCCCTTCGTTGATATCAACCGCCTCGTCGACAGTGTCGTTGTCGTCGGGGTCCTCAGGCCGGGGCGAAGCACGTCATGCACGCGTGCGTCGAGAAGCTGTGGGACGCACATGAGGGTGCGTGGCGGCAGCCCGCGATGCAGAAATGGCTGCGCCAGCTGCGGACGTTTCGCGAGCAGCTGTTGACGCTCGTCCACACGTGGGGCGGCCAGCCAGGGCGCGGGCCCGAGGTGATGACGCTGCGGTACGCGGACACATGGCAGCTGCGCCGCAACATCATCGTCTACGACGGCCAGGTGCTGGTGGTGACGGATCGCGACAAGATGAAGGCGATCCGGGACATCGGCCGCAAAGTGG
>JADHKL010000082.1:0-98293 GCA_019925545.1 Ophiostoma angusticollis | reverse complement strand
GTTACAAAAGACAAAGGAAAAGAACGAGAGACGGAAAGGAAAAAGGAAAAGAAAGACAGTAAAGGAGAGAGAAAGAAACAGCTATCCCGACGGGATGTCGGGCACCGGCGAAACTGCGGACAGTGTCACTTCTCGATACGTCGAGAAGAGTGCCGGGTTTAGCATCAGTTTCGCCAGAAACTGATGTAGAAAAAGGGAAGAGCTATGCCGACGGGTTGTCGGGTACCGGCGAGACTGCTGGCGGTGTCGCTTTATTTATTAGTCGAGGAAAGTGCCGGTTGCGCGCATTGGTTTCGTGAGAAACTGATGTCATTCCGCGCAGGCAGGAAGCTCATGTTTCCTCGCGTACCTGCTCCGAGCTTGGTGTGATACGAGGCAGGGAGTGCATCATGTGCTCTGAGCTCTTGTCCGCGACGCAGTATTCACGCCGGGTTTCTACCTCAGCCTGGGGGTACTTCTGTCCGGCGCGCTTTATGGTCTGAAGCAAGTTGGATGGCGATAGCAGGAGCACCTGCGTGCTGTACTTTCCGCACCTTGGGCCAATTTGCATCATTATTAGCCTGTGTGTACTGCAACTCGTGAACAGGCGTCACAGTCGTGACGCACGTGGACGATGCTTTATACTCCCGAACCAGCGAGTCCTGGACAATTCTGAGGAGCAGCTACAGCAAGTCCTGGCCGCAGAGCTTGAAGCGCGGCAGGTCTGTTGCTTGGGTGTCAATATCTCCGTGAACAGACAGCGCTCAACGGGAGACAGAGGATGTTATATCAGCCAGCAGGCGTATTTGACCGATTTCCTCAAGGAGCAAGGACCGGGCGACGCCAAGAGCTACGGCATTCCGATCGACAGCGCAATACGCCGAACTGCGAAAGGCGATACTCTCGCCGACGTAAACTTATCAGCACATCATCAGCAAGCTGATCTACTCGCAGACCATGCATGACTGGGCCTGATAGCGCTTTTGCTTCTAGAATCCCAGCACAGTAGAGTGATGATACGGCTGCGCAGTACGCGGCATTCAAGAAACTACTCCGGTACCTATGTCGGAAGGAAATCTGGGGAATCAAGTACTTGTCAGAGAAAGGGAGTATTTGCAGCGACAACGTTGTCCACATCTAGGCATACCCGTGCATCATGGGCAGATGACAACCGACGGAGCAGCTATGGATGTATTCATGATTGCTGGTGGCCCAGTAGTCATGGGCAGCGAAGCAATTGGCAACGGTTTCGACAAGCACAGCCGAAGCCGAATTTGCTGACGCGTGAAACGCGTCACAACAATCAGCATGGCAAGCCTGCTGGCAAGATGCCCGCCCCCGAGACAGCGGCGATTATATCTTACTCGAGGATGACGATCATTGGGTCTTACTCGAGAGACAATCCGAATCGGCTTTTACTCAGCGAATAGATTTGAGGACCTGAATAGAAGGAACAGCGCGCGAGCATCTACCCAGATTCTGAGGGGCACGGATTAGTTCTCTCAACATCCATGCCCCTACCTTTCTTGGTCTCTCAACTTATCTTGATCGATTTTGCTCATCTCCTCGTACTCAAACCTATCTTATTGTTCATCCTTGTTATGTCGTACACTCCAGACCCTAAGGCGCGGGAATGCGGCTTGGAATGGCTCTTTTGGAAGGGCACTTAAGAGGAACGGCTTCTGTCATTTAAATGTTCATAGCCCGTCGGATGCCCCTTGGGAGGCTGCGCACAGCGCGCCGACGTTAAAATCACCAATCAATCAACACTCCAGACCCTCTGGAGCTGGAGCTTCCGTTGCTGTCTACAAGACCCATGGACGCGATAATTTTTTTTTTTGAGGACTGTCACGGTGTCTCTCGCGGTCACTCAGCTCAGCCTTACACGATATCGTGCATCGACAACAGAAATCCTCGGACGAAGCATGTGGATTTACGATACCACTACATCCGAGAAGCAATCGAGCATGGCATTGTAAAGGTGGTCTCCAGTCTGTGGCAACCTCTCTAAATCAATTGGCCGACATCATGACAACACACACCATTGAAGAGCGTTCTATTCGACAAATTGACGGGCGCTCTCATGACCAAGAGCTGAGAGAACAGCTCCAATCATCCGCTCCTGCCTACGGCCCCAACCCGAGCATTTTGTTTTTTTCTTTTGGCGACCACTGCAAACGCGCAGGAGCAACACAGATTTGATTTTGATTTGATTTGATTATTCCAACGTCGGCGCGCTGTGCGCAGCCTCCCAAGGGGCATCCGACGGGCAATGAACATTCAAGTTACAGAACCGTTCCTCCTATGTGCCCTTCCAAAAGAGCCATTCCAAGCCAGAGAGCAGGGAAGCGTTACACAGGCGCGGGAATGCGGCTTGGATTGGCTCTTTGGAAGGGCACATAGGAGGAACGGTTTTGTAACTTAAAGGATGAACGGTTTTGTAACTTAAATGTTCATAGCCCGTCGGATGGGCGCCCCTTGGGAGGCTGCTCACAGCGCGCCGAAGTTAAAATCATCAAATCAAATCAAACCAGGGAAGCGTTACAAAAGACAAAGAAAACGAACGAGAGACGGAAAGAAAAAAGGAAAAGGAGAGAAAGACAGTAAGGAGAGAGAAAGAAACAGGCACCGGCGTTACTGCGGACAGTGTCACTTCTCGATACGTCGAGAAGAGTGCCGGGTTTAGCATCAGTTTCGCCAGAAACTGATGTCTTTCCGCGCAGGCGGGGGCGAGCGGTAGCTCATGTTCCCTCGCGTGCCTGTTCCAAGCCAGGCGTCGTGGCCGGCAATGCACGATGTGCTCCGGGCTCTTGTCCGCGACGCAGTATTGGCACCGGGTTTCTACCTCCGCCTGGGGGTGAAACTTCCGGTGATACCACGCAAAATCGCCGTGCCGGGTCCTATGCGCGATAAGGTCGTGCAGGGTGTCCCTAGGCAGTTTCAGCGCCTCGGGCTCTCGTGTGCTGTACGGGAGGGCCCATTGCTGGTAGTGCGACGAGAGCTTCCGGAGGCACTGCGAGTCCCACCACTCTTTGGTCTCCAGTGTCCGCTGCCGCGCCATCCTGGTCCGTACGCCGCTAAGCGTAGGGTGGTCTGCGTCGGGGTCGGCTTGAAAGCCAAAAGCGTAGTCTTTGGCTAGCTGGTCCGCCCGTTCGTTGCCCGTGATGTCCTGGTGAAGGAGCAACACAGACACTACGAGTCAGACTCAGATTCTCAGCCGTCGCAGCGCGCGCCAGGTCTAGCCTCCGGCCACGACTATTACCAGCCGCCGCGCACGCAGTCCTGTCAGGCCGCCGCCACGCGTTTCAACGTCACCGCCGCATTTGCAGGCTCAGACCACCAGGTCGCCATGGCCGGTCATCGCGTACTTTTGCCCTGCAACGACGCCTCACCCCACGGGACGGCGCAACCGCTGATCGACAGTGCAGCACTGCATCAAGCCATCGGCGTCCGATAGTCAGGGCTGGGGGATGCGCCAAGCTGAAGAAGGAGCGGCGGAGGAGTGGTCTCGGCGGAGGATTGGTCTGAGTCTCGAACCGGACGGTCTGCTGTCCTCGGCGGATGAAGGTTGGTGGGATCGTTAGTTTAGAGTGATTCTTGCGAGGGTGGTGGGCGGCTGCTATGGCACGGCGCTAGAAGATGGGAACACCGGGCCAGGAGCCACGTCAGGGAGTTGCCGTTGCGTGCGGCGAGTGAGAGCTTGCGCGGCCGGAGAATCGTCGCCTGGGGCACTGCTTTCGCTGCTTGATTGTGACGTTGCAGGGTACTCGACGGCTGAGGAGACCTCGGGAGGGATTGGGGGGGATCAACAGGGGGCGGGGCGTGAGTGCCGTCCTCCGCGGTATCGACTGACTGGAGATCACGGTCTCCAGTCCTTGCAGAGCGAAACGGACCTCGTAATTAGCGTTCTGTTGGTCGATATAGGAAGGAACTGGCTCGCCGTCGATGCTCGCGACGCAGGATGCTGGTTGAGCAGGAGACAAATATCGGGCGAGAACGAACCGGACAAGATGATCCGGAGGCGAGCGGCGAACCGAACTTGACTGCGGTTTGTCACCGAGCGCAGTCAGCGCTGTTTCTGTGTTAATCATGCCATAATTGATGAGCCGTTTGTTTTGGACGATGGTGAAGGACCACAGATTGCCTTGCTTTGCCAATGAGAAAGGCGTTTAACCACACTGGCAGTCAACCTTTATGTTAACCACACTGGCAGTCAACTAGTCGCGCTGCGAGCTGTCTACTCTTGCCCTTGGCGCAAAGCATATCGAGCTTTATCGGTAAGCCGCTGGACAAGTTGCCTAGTTGTCTGCGTACTGCACCAAAGCCCACGCTTTACGCCCATTCTTTGGCTGTGTTTTCGATATCCGCCAGGGCCTCACAGAGAAGGCCGACTACCAGTCGGTCGTCAGGGGGCGGGGGAAGGGGGAGAAGGCGCATAGTGGAATTGAGGTTGCGAAGGTCGAAGTTCGAGATTTGGAGGGGTCCTGGGCGAGAAAAAACAGAGATAGGTAGCGGGCGCGCTGGAACAATCCGGCTGTGATTAGGAATGGTTGGATTTGCATCATGCCAACAGGCGCCGATGCAGGAGAGAAGAACCCATAAAAGAGGGCACTTGGAATGACGAAATTCGTCTTGACGGGAAGGCTGTTCTCAAGTCTTGCTTCACCGCCTTTATATTCTACCGGGAACACCCCTGCGAGCCCCTATTGCCTCCGGGAACACCTTTGCGAGCCCCTATTGCCTCCAGCACGTGCCCTTCCTCTTCTCCCGTCTCCTATTTTTTGCTTTTCTGACAGAATGAAACGGCTCTTACCTATGCATTTTCAAAGTGTTGGGAGCCCAATTTCCATAGCTCGACTCTAGGTGTACCTAGGTATCTTATCTTGAGTGCTTTAAGTTTTAGCTCCTAGGCCATCGCGCCACGTCGTTTCTGCGGCGGGCCACTCCTGATGGGACAAGAAGTCTTCTTCCGTCCACCTTCCCGAGGCGCAATCGACCATGGCAAGCACGGCTGTGCCAGATGCCCTGCACCGGCCGCAGCTGCGCCGGTCGATGCGATCCCAGACTTCACTGGGCAGCAGCACTTCCACAATCAGTAGCACGAGCCTGGACGTATGGAACAACAACTCGGCCACCGGGACTACCAGGTAGGTTTTCTGTGTCTTTCTCCCAGAGGAAGGTGTTTCTCTAGTCAGGACTGTAGCTGACAACTGCAGCGGTTATTCCACCCCAGTTCCCGCAGATGCCCCCCCGTCGACCAAATCTCTCTCCAATGTTCGAAAGAAGGTGCGAGCCGAGCAGCGGCGACGCATCTTCCCGACAATTGAGTTCGCGAGCCGCGTGTCACATTTCGATCCCAGCAGCGAATATCGAGACTTCCACGGGTTTTTCAACCTGTTCTGGATTGGCCTCGCCATCATGGCCATCACGTCTATGTTGCGAAACATCAAAGACACAGGCTACCCACTGCGCGTCCAGATTTGGTCACTCTTCACTGTAAATCTCTGGCACTTAGCACTGGCAGACCTTCTCATGGTGATGTCGACTGGCGTTAGCTTGCCCTTGCAGCGCATGTTCAGAGCAGTGGGAGGAGTGAACGGCGGCATGACTTGGGCAAAGGGCGGCGCGGCCCTCCAGAGTCTTTACCAAGCCGCGTGGCTTGCTGTATGGATTTGTCTTCCATTTGCTCTGGACTGGACCTGGACGGCCCAAGTTTTTTTCCTTTTGCACACCATGGTGCTTCTGATGAAGATGCACTCGTACGCCTTCTACAATGGCCATCTGGCTGAAACAGAGATACGTCTACGCGCACTCGACCAACCGTCAACAGCCTCGAAAGGACCAGTATACATCTACCCGGCCGCCGGCGAGGATGGCATTGTGGCTTCTGAGCGGCCAGGCGAGGCGAAGAAGCTCATAGCGACGGCCAGTGGCGGTGGCGAGGAGGCCGAGGTGACGCAGCTACGTGAGGACTTGGCTAGAGAGCTCACAAGCCCAATGGGAAACATCACATACCCCCATAACTTGACGTGGCCGAACTTTGCCGACTACATTTGCTGTCCGACCCTCTGCTACGAGCTGGAGTACCCGCGGACCGACAAGATTGACTGGCAAGCTCTCTTTTCGAAAATAACCGCTGTATTCGGCTGTATTTTTCTCCTGACCGTTACCTCGGAGGACTTTATCTATCCGGTACTCGCGGATGCCTCGCTTCGCCTCGAGGCTGTCTCTTCGGTTCTTGAAAGGCTGCTCGTTCTCGCCGAGTCTATCTCGTGGTTGCTCTTCCCATTTATGCTGACGTTTCTTCTTGTCTTTCTTGTCATCTTTGAATATGTCCTCGGTGCGCTCGCAGAGATCACGCGCTTTGCCGATCGACATTTCTATAGTGACTGGTGGAACAGCACGGACTGGATGGAATTTAGTCGTGAATGGAACGTGCCAGTCTACAGCTTCCTTCGCCGCCATGTTTACAGCGCCAGTCGGCCTCACATTGGCAGGAACCTGGCCACCGTCATCACCTTTTTGATTAGCGCCTTTGGCCATGAAATCGTCCTCGCTTGCATCACGAAAAAGCTGCGGGGCTACGGCTTTGTCTGCCAGATGCTACAGCTTCCCATTGTGGCACTGCAGCGCACACGGTGGGTGAGAGGCAGGAAGACGTTTAATAACGTCTGCTTCTGGTGCTCCATGATTTTGGGGCTGAGCTTGGTACGAAGCTTTGAGCGCATATGCTTTGTTCACTTGCACCGTGAGCAGTTGTTGCTGACTGTATCTCACCTAGATCTGCTCCCTCTACGTGCTGGTGTGACCACAGCCTTGCCAGTCGCAGTCGACGGCCAGCACAGCTCACTGCCGGCTGGCCACGCCGAGAAACGATTGATGGGGCTTCAAACATTTGGCGCCCACCACCCTTCTTTGAATGCGCACCTTTCATGCCCGTCAGTGTATATATATATAGAGAGAGCGAAATCTTATATCTTGCATACGAACCATCTGTAAATGACAGTTGCTCATATTCGTTAATCGTGAAACATAAATAGGCCTGACCGAGAGCCCTTCCCCTTTCTTTCTTTCCGCCACTTGTTTCCAGTATGCACAGCCTCCCTAACAAAAAAATCGAAACAAAAGAAATCTATTCATGTTTAGACACCCGAACACCGAGGAACTCAGTAAATGATGGGAAGATCATTTAGCTCTTGACGGGGAGATAGGTGTGCGGCGATGAGTATTGATTGCTCGAGTGCTGCACGGGCGAGTACGTAACGTCTTCGTCGGAGTAACGTTTCGTCTGGTACACTTGTTCTGGTGAAATGCTCGGCGACATCTTGATCTTGCTAAATCCCGACCCTGGCTTCCTCAGCGAGTCGATGGGGTGTACGTGGGGGTAGTATATCCCACCCGAAGCCCTGTACTGAGGTGCCTTGGTCCGTGGAAGCGGAGGCACTTCATCGGAAAGATGGTGAAGAACGCGCGGCTGCACTGAAGACCGTCGAGGTCGAAGATCCTCGTCATGCATGTCAAATGATCCTCTGTGGCGCCTGTCGGATTTGGTCGCATGGCGACCTGGATCTACGGGCGGAGCAACTGGTGCAGTTGGAGGCGGATGCCGGTTGTAGTCCATAGTTGCGGCGCGAGAAAGGCCCGGGACACGGGGTTCTGATGAGCTTGACGTGTACAAGGCGCCAGGCGGCGAGGTGTGTGACTTTGACAACCGCGGAGGTTTGAATTCTGGTGCAGCCTTGCGCTCCCCTATGTCGTCAACAATGTCATCTACCCTGGTGCGAAATTTCTTGTCGTCATGGGAAGAACGTCGTGGACGTGGCGAGTCTGTGGAGGCATGCCACGCTTGGTCCGGGTTGGGGAAACTGGAGTTGTACGACACGCTGTCGGGTAGGTGAGTTGCGCCACCTGGTCTGCTTTCACGTCTCCTGGAAATGTAGTCTGCCGCAGACTTCATTTGCTCGGACGTCTTTTCAAATCTGTCGTCAGGAGTAGCCTCTGCGCGAGATAAATCGTCTCTGCGAGCAGACTTGTCGCGTCGCGGACTGTCCGTGTGTTTTTTGCTGCTGATACCGGCCGAAGCAGTGGCAGCCGTGGCCATGCCCGGCGATGTCTTATGTTTCGCAGTGCGGCCGTCGTCGTCGGAGTTGTCGTAAGGTTCGATATACGGGGACTTTCTCATGCGATACTTTTCTTGTTGGCTTTGGCGGCGGGTCCGGTCACGATCCTTCTCACGCCTATCGGCCTCGCGTTTCTTCTCCTTTCGGTCGTCTTTTTCACGGTCCGAGCGACTTCTCCTGTCTCGTTCCTTGTCTTGGTCCTGGCCCCGATTTCGATCTCGTTCACGAGCCCATTCAAATAGACGTTCTTCGTCGTCCTTCCGTTGCTTGCGCTCCTCTTTCGACTCCTCTCTCGGCTTCTCGTAGCTGGCAGTACGACGGGCTTGGCGACTGTCGTCGTACATGGCCTTGGTTCTCAGGGGGATATCGCGATCCCACGAATGAGAAAACTGTTGCCTAGCATTTCCGTAAGGGGAGTACGGAGAAGAAGGGGGGCCAGGTTTGAACGACGGAGGCGGTTCCGCAGTCCGAATGTGCGGTTCGGGTTGGGTTTTCGGCGAGGCACGAGGTGCTGCAGCGGACCGCGGCATGCTTCGAGACAGCTCTTCACGCAGCCTTTTCAAGCTGGCATCTTCGTCGTACTCCCTTCGCTTTGCTTCGTCGCTCAGGATCTCGTATGCCTCTTGGACGCGCTGGAACTCATCCTGCTTTGTGGCCTTCAGGGCTGGGTCCTGGACTTTATCAGGGTGACACTTGAGGACCAGCTTGCGGTATGCGCTCTTGATCGCCGACACATCTGCATCCTTCCTGACACCGAGTATCCTGTAGGGGTCGACAGACAGCGTAGTCATGTTGCCGCAGCTTCCCTATCGGAGAGACGAGGTAGTTCGGAGATGGAGTTGGGCGATACAAAGAGATGTTGGGAACGCGAGAAACATGAGATGGGGAGTGAAGCGAGGTAAGGCACTGCCAGAGTGCATAGAACACAAAACACGTGAGTGTGGCCGAAAAGAAAAAGCAAGAACTACCAAAAGGAGAAGAGCAATGGGTACGAAACGAGCAGAGCCCTTTCGAAAGATAATGTCAACAAAAAAAAGATAATATAGAACACCCGGAAGGTCGCAAAGAAAGGTCGTAAGAAGGGTGTTAGTATATGAATGTCGAGGGATTCGTGGCAAGTGGCGATGATTAAAGAAACTAGAATGAAAATGTGTCCCTGTTACCAGGTCGAGAAGAGAGGCGAAAAGAAAACACGCAAACGCGGGATGCCGTCGTGGAAGCCTGTCAAGAAACGAAAACCGCCTCGCAGCGCGGTCGAGTGGTCCAGCTCGAGACAATGACGAAGCACGGTCTGTTGATAGGCAAAAACAAGGCTAGTCCAGACTGCCGGGAAGAGGAAGCTGCCTTGAGGTTGTCAGGCCAGACCAGGCTGTTGAGAAGTACTGGACGAAGGGCAAGAAAAACAAGAGAGGGCGAAGGGGAGGCAAAAAGAAGGCCGGAAAGGGCACAAAAACCCGAGGACGGCCTGGCGAGCAATACCTGGGAGAGGCGTGCTCAGCCACGATGATGAAGGCAGTCGAAAGCAGCAAAACAGGACAAGCAAATGCCTGCAAAGCAGCAGAGCGCGAGTGGCGGGACCGCAAATTGGAATTCAAGCATAAACACGGAGTAAAGCGTGAAAGGCTGAAGAGTGACTCGCGCGCACAAACAGGGAGGCGACGAGACTGAAAGGGGGGTTGGGAGTGACAAGAAGCTGGCACGGCGAAAGGCGGAGGATGAGGATGGAGATATGGATGAGGGTGAGGGCGAAGTGAGGACGACGGCGACGATAGTCGACAGAGACGACGACGGCAAGAAACAGAAAGAAGAGAAAGGAGCGGGGGGATGCTGAGAGGCAGATGTGACTGACGAGGAGGTGGGGGCAATGGGGAGGAAACAGCCACTCGTAAGAGGCGGTGAGTTGTTTGTTTGCCCCGTCGTGGTGGGCGCGGTTCCAGGGGTCAGGAGGGGGACGAAGGGGAAGAGGGGCGAGGAGGGGCGAAGGACATCTGCTGGCAAGCGCTGCAGTGGGGGAGGAGAAGGGCGACAGGGGACGAAAGGCACCAGCCCCAACTTCAACTTCAGGCTAACTTATTGTGGTTCAACGCCCAAAAGAGAAATACGGAATGATTTGTTCCCATTTGTTTTGCACAGTGTTGTGGAATCGTGCAGAATCCCTTGGGCATAGCCACATCACAGAACAGCAGAATGCCGTAAGCAAGCCCTGTTTTCAACCCGTTGCACTACGGAGTACGGGGAACGGAGGACGGAGTATGCTAGGTCAGAGCTCAAAACTCCGTAGCTGGTTCGCTGCCTTACATACGGTCGCTCTAGCCAATAGCGACCAGCGGCGAGTGCAAGAAGGTGGCAACACTTAGGCCTACACAGAGGCCTATCCTTTGGTCCATTTCGACTGCGCCTCATGCATCCTCAAAACCATACGGTACTGGTATTACCCTGTCTGCGCATGTCGTATCTCTTTTGGTGTCCCTTTCCAAGGCCTGTTGTGGCTGGTCTCGTCGTCATCTCACAGACAGGCAGGTCGATATCCACCACATTCTGTTTGTTAGGCTTCTTGCCGCAGGCATGCGGGTAGCTGGTCGCCGTCAGGAACACACGATGCACGATTCTTTACCGCAGCACTGTCCGCTCCCGTGGCACTGTCAACACCACCCCGTCTTGTCACATTCACAAGTGACATTTTTCTATTGTGCGGTCCAGCGCTGGGCCGTCCCAGCGACCGACTACCTCCGCCTTGACCGCTGGGCGTGGCCCTCGTCAGCAGCATCTACGACCTTCCACTGTATCATCGCAGCACCGTGCTTCAAATGGACGGCCCCGGCCATACACGGCGGAGTGCGTGCCACAGCTTAGGCCAGCCCCCCCTGACGGCCATTGGCTGCAGACACATAGCAGAGAGTAAGTGACACATGTTCGTGACCACGATATTTGCATTAGCAGGGGCAGCTGCTCAAATGGTCTCAGCAGCAGGCGCACCCAGGTTGGTAGCAACCGGACCTTGCTGGCCTTTGTCGTCGACCGCCTGATGCAAGAAGGCCCATGTGCCGCATCGCGGGCTGTAGGGAGAGCCGAAGACGACGAGTATGGTGAGTGGTCCATCACTGCGACGCAGGCGAACAATGGCAGTGCTGTGTTGCAGATATATGGTTGGAGTTCCCTGCAGTAGCGAGCGGCATGCGTCAGGACTAAGAGTTCTTAGTTGTGGAAGGCGGCTCATGCTGGGCATGAAAAGCGTCGAGACTCGAGAGTGAAATCTTACACTCAAAGCTGACCCTTTCAGGTCACACCACCGCCGGTGACAGCTCGGCGTAGCTGACAGCTCGGCGAGCTGCTCTGGTTTGTCAAGCCGCCGGCGTGGATAAGCACATTCCCGTGAGAAGGCCCTATAGCGATGCCATGCGTGTCCGAGATGCAGACGACGCGAGTACGCCGAACAGGAGTTCGGGTTGCCATCTGGTGGTGCGATGGCGACAACGAGACGACGGCGACGACGCAAGCCTCGAGCACGGAGCGGTGGAGGCGTTTTGGAGCGGTCCGGATGCGTGTGTAAGACACTCTGGCTCGGTGGTGCATAGAGTTCAAACGTGCGGTGCATCACCAGTCTGAAATCAAAAACATGGTGAGGTGTGACCAGGTTAACTTCTTAGCTTTGCCGCTAAGGATGACCAAGCGGCGGCTCACGTTCATCATTTTGTGCTCCGGGTAGGCGCGGCCCTTAAACAGCACCAACAACTCACCGGCGCCAACGATGGATTATCGGAGCGAGAGCCGCTGCTACTGTGGTCACCGTCTTTGCGAAATGGATCACGGCGCGGCAACCTTTGTTGATCAGAGATCGCCATCGCGGTTGACTACCAGCATTGGCGCGTCGATATGATGCGAGCGCGTCTATGATGGGCTTTGTTTCGTGCCGTCTTTCTTCGGTACACCTTACTCTACCACCACGGGCTCAGTGTCAATATGCTAGTTCCAAGTTTGATCACTTGGGCCCTCATTCGAGTTCAGTAGCAAGACAGCAAAGTGCAAGGCCTATCTTACAGTTGCTCCACTCTAAAAATTCACTGTTGCTTCGCACCAGATCTAGACGGAGCCTCCCGCCGCCACACTGTGAGATAATACTTTGTGTCAGGGGCAGCAAATCAAAGCTGCCCCTGAACCCCAGCCGTGCTTAACTCAATTCGGCTAAGCCAAATGAGCGCTGTTCCACTTCCCGACGCCCATTTCCTCTTCACGAGTGCTCTGTTGAATTGCAATTCTGCTCTTGCAATTGCATCGCCGCAATCGCCGGAGTCGCGACAGCCGAGCATCTCGAGCCTCCTCAATCGAGCCTCACTTCGCCGCATTGCCGCTTTTACTTACCACTCCCCGGTCCTACACCCTTGCCTCAACTCCTCCCACACACTTTTCCTCTGTTCTCCAATCGTCACAGCAGCAGAATCCTTCCCCCCTTTTTTGGTTCTTTTCCGAGCGGCCGTTGGCGTTGCTGTTGTTTGTCTCCGTCACCTTTTCGCTTTCTCACAGTCTACGACACCCTCCCTCTCTGCGATTTCTTTTGACGCCGCCTCGCCTCTCCCCTGTCTACGATATTAACAACTCTCCCGCGGACTGCGCCGAACCACCTACTTAACACGGCCCGTCGAATCCGAGTCCAGTTCGCCCGCCTATCTCTGCTGCGACGCATCGGGTGCTTTCCAGCCGGTTGCATAGCTTCTTCACTTCGTCCCCGTTTTGCCAGCCGACATATCTCTCCCTTGACGACTGTTTAAAACCACTGTATCACATGGTGGTCCTCGGAAGTGCACTCACGCGACTTGCTGACCCAGCTTGCGTTTGCGTCGCTTGCATTATTGGGTTGTCTGACGACTAAACGCTGTAAAGCTACTTGTCAGATAACGAACGCCCTACCTCGACGACGCCAGCGCTGCTTGCGGCCCTCCTTACCTGTGCCTCGTTACGCTTTGCTTGCTCTGCGTCATTGGCAGCCGTTGGCAACCCTTCTCGCGACTACGCCCCAACAGCAAAATTTGGCGTTGATGGTTCTTGGCGACCGCCACCTGCCACGGTAACGATGGCAGCCGTGTCGACTGCTCAAGGTACGGCGACATCGAGCGCTTCAGCCCTCACGCCGCCCAGCAGCTCTCACGGAAATCGGTATCCTTGGGACTCGCCCCCTCAGCAGCTCGAGGTAAGCTAGCCACTTGGCCTCCTCCCGGATGACGATTGGTGCTCGGTCGAAGAGAGGAGCACGCCCTCGCACTACGTGCCCACGGTGCAAAGACTAACCAGCGCTCCTCGCTTTTGGACTAGACCTTTCAGGATTCATATCCACATAAGGCACTGTCGAAAGCACCAGCCGCAGTGGGCGGCACTGCTTCTGCCTATAGCCCGTCCCCTCACTCCCCAGACCTACTCAACACCGATAAGAATGGTACTGTCGGCGACTTTCCGGGTGCGGCACAGGTAGCGGGCGGCTCCGCGAAGCTCTCTTTTGGACACGAAAACACCAAACATGACCGATCCCTTGAGGCGAGTAATGGACGGGCCGAAGGCCTTTACGAGACAAGCCGAAGCAGCCAGACCAACGAATCCAGCAAACGACCAGCGGGCCCCGGGGCGGATCCGGACGACGAGAACTCCAAGTGGATTCACCGCGACAAGCTTGCCCGGATCGAGAGTGAAGAGCTTCAGGCGGCAGGTATCATCTTTCCAAAGTCGCGTGCTCGAAGTAAACCGCGTCGGGATACCAGCCAGGACAAGGCCCTCAACTATCGAAGGGTAACTTCCGAGAATGATGGCCTTGCGGAATCAAGGCCACGCAAAAGTTCCGCAGCGCTCTCAGAGCTCAGACTCGTCGAAGCGCCAGCTCCGAGCTGGGACTTGCGCTTGCCGGAAGAGATTGCCGAAGGGTCGTACTTTACCTCCCCGTACGGTTCTCGGGGCGCTTCCCGAATTCCTGTGGCAAAGACGAGTCCGCTTCCCATACCATTGGAGCACATGGCACGAGATACGCCGATAACGCGAAGGCGTGGCGACAGTCTTGGGGCAGAAGAGAGCATTATCTACCCCAAGACCCGGTCCCGAACTGCCAGCTCTAGGCCCACTGGCGACGGAAGTACGGAATCGAATCCAGTGCCACCTTCGCCTGGCACATTATCATATCCGCAGAACCCCATCCGCTCTGTTTCGGACATGTCGCCAAAAAAGAGTACCTCTGTATCAGGTGCGAGAAAAGCCTCAGCGCCAAATAAATCGGCTCCAGCACTGGGTCGGCCCAAGACCCGTAACGGGACCAGCAAGGATTCGAACAGCAGCGGAGCGGGGGCAACACGTCCTTCGACGCGCTCGGGCGACTTATCGCGTGATGCTTCTGCTGGTGCCGCGAGCAAGCAACCCGAAGGAGAGCCTCCATGGATGATCTCTGCGTACCGTCCCGACCCGAGACTTCCCCCCGAACAGCAGTTGCTTCCAACCGTGGCTAGGCGACTTCAACAGGAAAAGTGGGAGAGAGAGGGAAAATTTGGCAACGTGTACGACAAGGAGTTTCGGCCATTGACCGATGATGGGTTTCTCAGCACCCCTGGGATGTCTGCCAAGCCAGCTGCTGTACCGACTTCTACAATTGGCGCGGCGACACAAAGTCGAGAGAAGTCAGACGAGTGGCCGCTAAAACAGGGGGGCAGGTGCCCAGCGCCACAAGGACGAACAGGCTCGTACTCTACGATTCCCAGGATCTCGGACAAGGCAACTGTGAGCCCTCTTCCAAGTCCGAGAGGGCCGGCCGTCCATCAGGTGGACACTGGCAACACCCAGGTGGTGTCGCCCCAACAAGCTGACGAAGGGGACGTCAAGCGAGGCTGTGGGTGTTGCATTGTCATGTGATCTGTGCTCGACTGTTTCTGGCATACAACCGAGCATCATACAGCCAGCTAACACCACATCCCTGCGGAATCATGTGCTGCTCAACCAAATACCAGTGTCCAGTTTCTTCTGATTCCCATGGCGGAAAGGAGTACCTCTGATGGCCTGCTGCTTGACATGCTCGTTGATGATACGAGTGGGGGTTGATCCCCATCACGGGACTCACTCCCCAGCTCTGCTGCTGCCCCGGTTAGGCGTCTTCTTGTTCCTGAAGAAGACCTAGTTGACCCGGCGGCTGGCCACAGTCAAGCTGGAGGCGACAATGTTTGTTGTCGGATTGGCAGAGCCCACGGTTGCTTAGAAACACTTAGTGGCTGTTGTGGCGCTGTCAGTTTCCAGCTTCCCTCACCTTTACCTTCACCTGGCACACTGTCTCCGGATCGTTCTGTACAAAGGCTTCTGCCTTTTCGTGTCGCCACACGGCGACAACTGTATTGTTGGTGCGACGGTGTTACATTGGTTTCTGGTGTTGTCCCTGCTGCAACCTTCCTTCTCTGTTCTATCATCGCTCCGACCTCCCAGCTATTATTACCTTCCTTTCGTTTCTTTCATTTTTCGTTTCTTTTCCTTTTTCCCCTGCTGCATTCGTCGCGTGTTGTTTTTTTCTTTTGGTTTTATTCTGTATACCCAGTCTAGGACAGCACAATTTCATTCAGTATCGCGCGTGAATCCATGCATGGAGTCCGCTGCTCACATCAAAAATAAAAATAAAACATTCCCCAGTGATTTTTTGTTCGTCCCTGACCACTGGCAGCGATGGCCAACAGTGATCGAGATTCTAAGCCAGGATCTAAGAAACGGCTGGCCAGACTCTCGCCAGACCTAGACCACAATGCTCAAGGCGTACTTATTAAGGCAGGAGTGGGTTTCGGCCAGACCTGGCCGGACTGGCCAGGAGTGATGGGCTCATGGAAGGACCAAAAAGAGAAAAGGAAAACAAACACAAGTTTCGGGTGGGGAGGGGAATGAAACGGAAAGGACCTGTGCGGGCCCAGGTCGAAGCAGGCGGTTGCGCCGGAAGAGCCGCCTCTGGACTTTGTATGTTGTGGACCTTTTGTTCTGGCCCAGGCCCTTACGAGTCCTGGTGGGACAGCCAGACGACGAGAGCGGTCTTTGAGAATTACACGTTAGATACATAGAGTGCGTCATGAGCAGAAAGGCACACGCATACAGCCCCGGCCTACTCCCCTATTCTCTCTTCTCACTTGCACCTGCCACCAGTCCAGATCGCCTGCGTATGTCGTTCCGACTCTTCGACATCTGACGACCCATGTCTACCCGTCCGCCTCCCTGTTGATTTTCTTGTCCACATGTGCCACCGCGCGCCTCTATATACTACCGAGAACCAGCAACTATGTCATCGCACCTACAGGTCCTACACCTCCCGTCGATGAATGACCACGGTGGCTGGTCGTCCACAACTTACCCTGCGGCCGATACAGATGCCTCCTCGACGCCCAGCGGACCATATCGACACAGCTTGGACTCCTGCCACACGTCGGCGGTAAAAATCCAAGTCTTGCGGTGCATGCGTTGCACAAGCACAGTCGAAGCGACCTTTGCCAACAATCCGATCCTAGGTGGCATGGTTCGCGTCGGGCACAACATCTATTACTGCCATCGTTGCGCAAAGATCGTCGGCTACACATGAGTTTTTCATGGGAAGGCCAACTGCTCTGCATCTACTGCCGATGCTGAGCCGATAGCTCACCGGGCTCTACTCCGCAGCGTCTACCTCTGTGGCGGATTCGTTCTCCGGACTGAACCTGATATTTGAACCGAGATATCTGCGGCTGGCTCAGCCTCACCCTAGATGCATGCAAACTCAGGACCCGGGATAGACTGGCCGGCCCAAGTGTGGTCTTGGTGGTGATGCAACGAGCCGCTCGTCTTGACACGCCACCCATGAACTAGCATGTTGGGCCAGACCGCCGCGGCGCTGGTTGAGTGACCTCGCCGGGAAGAAGGAGCTGGAGAGCGCATCATCTGTTTACTTTGTATGGGCAGCAATATTTGATTCGATTTTGCGAGGGTAGGAAACGTCATCGCGTTTTCGAACTCCTGTCTGGTGATCCCGAACAGCGTGAACGCCTCACCAAGTGAAGGAGGAAATGCGCAGAAGAACAATGACCTCCCGATGCAGCAAGGACTAGAATGGAGTCACACGTATCGGGGACTTTCCCCCAAAACTTGAGCATACTTGCCGCTTATACGCTTGTCCGGAGAAAACATACATATACTCCACGGCACACCCTCGTTGTTATGAAGACACACGAGGTCGACAAGGGCACCGAAATACGACCAGCTCTCATAATACCACCCTGCAACGACCTTGTCACCATCCAATATGTTTACACGCATGACTCCTAGCATAAAAGGGTGCTTTGTCCTGTACGTTATGGCATAATAAAGTTTTGTTGCTTATGATGCAGATGCATTACCGACATAACCAAAAGTAAAGCACATCAACAGGGCTCGGGCCTCGATCGACACCACTGGCTGCCACCCACAGTAAAAAACAGGAAAAGAAAAAAAGAGACGTAATGGCCACCATCGAGTGTGATATCATGCCCCCCTTGCCCTGCCGTCACTCGTGTTACTTTTCCCCATGTTCTTCAGCAGATAGCTCCGCTTGAAATACTCGTTCGGGTGCACAATCGTCTCCAGCTGCGCTGCCGTCATCACACCCCCTTCCTTAGCTTGTCGAATTTCATTTTTGTGCACATACTCGAAGACGCTGCATCGAGACAGATTTGAACACAGCTTGTTAGCCATAGGGAGCAACGACAGATAATAATAACAGAGCAAGACAAGACAATGAAAACCATACCGATTGCACGCCATGTGGAATCTTTGCTTCTCCTTGTCCTCTCGCACACCTTGGAGAACAGCGCGGTCGTTCACACCCACAGCCTGCAACAAGGCGCTGAGGTTGTCGGCACTGAAGTGCCGGTACGGACAGCCGTGATTTTCACCCGGGCCGGGTGGGTGCTCTGTCAGGATCCTCTGGCAACTGAACGGGCCGGAGCCGCCGCTACGCCGGTTAGAGTCTCCGCCAACGTCGCCGTACGCATGCCGTACATTGTACCGGTAGTCTTTGTTGAACGTGTCGTCTGTGATCTTGCTGAATCCCTGCCGCCAGAACACCAGACACTCTTCCAGACTCAGGCCAATGCCTTTGAGAAACAATGTGTACTGTAGGCGGCCGTAGTGTTTGAGATGCGCATCGCGTCGTAGAGACCGGTGCAGGTTCTGCATGCACAGCGGAAAGTGTGCTGCAGCGAGGTTATCAATGTTCTGGGCACTGATTTCCGCCCCTGAGAGTGCGCTGTCAGTACTGGCGTACGAAGCACCCGGCGTGATGAAATTCTTGGACAAGTGATTAAGAATGGGCGTGAGGCGGTCGTCCTCATCTAGCCTCGGTAAAGCACGGGCCGTGAGCTGGTTTCGCCGGGGTAGACCACTGGTTAGCCTGCGGTAATGCTTTCACCACCTCTGCACAATCGGAAAGCATACCTCGAGTGCCCGTTCCAGCCGCGAGGAGAACTCTGCCACCACCATGCTCGTCTGTTCCCGCGATGGCACGTAGGCTTTCCCGCTCTTAAGAAACACCTTCCTCCCCTCCACCAATTCTGGTACGCGGTCCCAATCAACCTTACACCAACTCTCGTCTTCGGAGACGGTCTGCTTCCGCCCACCGTGGCCGATCGCGCTGGTTGCACCGAGCTCGGATGCAAGCATGGTCCTTTCCTCATCGGACACGACCTCCCAGTCAAGGTTGAGTCCCTGGATAAACGTTGCCCGTTCTCGCAGGTCATCCGTGTTGAAGCGCAGGCGAAACAGCATTGTCTCCAGGCGTGCAAACCGCCGGCGTAGATCATCCGTCGATGAGAAGGCGAGCCTGAGAATGAAGTGACTATAATGGTCCTTTTTACGCTGCGCAGCCAGCTGCGTAGACAAGCTGCTGTTCGTTTCCAGCGGTAGATACTTCTCCAGGATGGGCTTCATCCGCGTGGCAGTCTCGGCCGGTGTTTGGTTGCGAGCTGAGCATGCTTCGAGCTCTGCGAGAACTACAACGGAGTCGTGGCACAGAAGATGGCCCTCTATCAGCACACCGCACGGAGAAATCCCTAACAAAGAGAGGTTCGCAGCTTCACATACCACGCAGACGATCAATGGCCCACTGCTCGAACTGTTCCAGAGTGATGTCGGCGGTTGGCGGCTCGGCGTAGGAGTTGAGTCGAGTGGGATACTGCGCTTCCTTGAAGACCGGGTCGGCAAACTGCTTCTTGCGGTGGTCCAGCACATTGCGCCTCTTGGGTTCGACGCGGTTGTAGTCGTGCCGGATCATCGTCGCGTCTGTACTGTTCTCATGCCAGATTTGTACACTTCTTGCGTGAGCCGAGTGAGTGCTGCTGTCTGAAGACGTTCGCAGTCCAGGTTTATTGTGCAGTTGTTGGACGAGACAAGTACATTGACAATGCTGGCCAGCAGGCTGAACCAGAAAACACGCGCCTAAATTAGAGACGCGACTTGACGCGACGACGGAGTCAACGTTGGCCAATGATGTCGCGCGATCCTATTGGCCGGCCGTAATACTGCGTACTAAATCGTAGAGTGCCAGCAGAAAGCTAGGCTGACTAATCACCATAATCATAGACACACATATACAGTTGACAGTCAAGAGAAGTTGGAGTGCCTCCTTGAATGCAGACCGTGAGACGGGATGGGAGGACCCAGAAGCCAGGCTGAGCTGAGCCGAACATGTCCACCAAAGAGCCACACTGAAAAAAGAACCAATACACAGCGGATGCAAAGGACTGGAGAAGGAGCAAGGTTACACTGTCACTCTTGGGAAACATACACCTTCCAGTGGGAGATATTGGACGCCGGTTGCGGAGGGTAAGCAACGGTAGGACTGATGTTTCTTGGCCAGCGCAGGGTGCTGAACAAAAAGGTTGTCACACTTCACGGGCTCTTACCGCTTCCTCGTTACGTTACGTCGTCGCAGGAAAGGTGCGATAAGACCAGCTGAGTCATCCGATGACCCACCCTGAGGAATGTCAATGGAGGGCTTGCGCCAAACCCACCAATTGATACCTACCACTCTGGAGGGAGACAACTCTACTCGCGCCTTGAACTCCTGTCCTCAGACACCAACCACCTGGCTGGCGCTGGTTGTCGGTGTCGTGTCTTCCCCGGCTCCACAGAGACTCTGTCGCATCGCCGCCGTCGCCCACGCGCTCAATTGGCCATTCTTGCTGGAACTTGCACCAGCCATCCTCGCCGCCACCACCGCCACTACCGCCGCTGCCACACCCTCACCCCCAGCGGCCACAGCATCCTCGCACTGGTCTCGGCTCGAGACCTACGGTCCGTGGTTTTGCAAACTTCCTTCCGCACCTCACTCTTCTCTCCTCGTCGTCTCCACTATACATATGCGGATACTCTTTTCACTCCTCCTCCCGCGCCTTCTCCGTCCCGCGTCGTCTCCGCGCGGCCAAATCCGTCGGCCCGAGCTTCTCCCGCCGTATGCTCGAGCCTGCAGCCGCCTCTGCCTCTCTGCTTCCCGCCGCAACCACAATGACAAACACTTCCCAGCCTCGGCCACCGTCTCAACCTGGAGCCGGTATTCTTCATGATCTTGTGTCTATCGATGCCCTTGCAACCCCCCCAGACGGTCTCTCTCCCTCTGACGGCCGGAACACAACCGCCGCTGCCGCCAACAAGAGACTGGACAATGGTTGTGACTCGGCCGCCGAACACAGTGGTTTCCGAACTGCCGCCTGGACTACCTCTTCGCTTACAGCTCCACTTCTGAACTCTGCAGCTGGGCCGTCCGTTTCGCTGTCGACGACGCCGCCTCTCGTCACCGCCGCCAATATCCATTGTCGGTCCAGCGCCATTTCGCCATCGCCTCTCCAATCATCTCTGCCTCTGACGCCGACTTCGTTATCGCCCGTCTTGCATCGGGATCACGCTGGCAGCCTGTGCTCTATTCCGCCGCCCAGTCCCTGCTACGAACCGCTATGCTCCGCCAGAGACCGTGATGCTAAATCGATCCGTACCGCTACCCATCACAACCTGCGCCTTTATACGGATGTTACTATCTCTGCCCCTTCTGCATCCTCCTCCGCATCTCACCATCACCCTGACCCACTGACCCCCAAAGCCTCTTTATCCCCAGGTGCTACTACCGCAACCCCTGGCTTGAGTCATAATCGCCCTTCGACCCTTGTCCTGCAGCACAAGGGGTCTAGTACCTCTTTGAAGCCCGTGTCTCGCACACCAAGTCTCAAAACCACCGGCCACTACGGTTTTGGCTCCGCGTCGGCTGCCAGCTCGACCGTCCCGAGCCCCATAATTTCCGCTATGGGCGACGTCACTCCGCTGCCGTCGCCGTTGCTGTCCGGAGACTCTCCGGGACCGTGGAAGAAGCTTGGACGCTCCCATGTGGCTGAAGCATTGTCCGATCCGGCGCCTGCGGCCCCAGGATCCACCTATGTTACGTCGAACGGAGAGGCACTCTCTGCCGCGTTGGCTCATCATGCAAAGAGGAAAGCGTATGCTGAACTCCTGGCTAGTAATCCTGGTCAGCCTTCCGACGGCAATACGCCACAACCCCACCTGCGAATGACACACGCGCGTGACAGGAGCCTCAGCGAGTATGTGCCCGACCCAATGCTGTTGCCACAGCGCATGGTCGCTGTCTCTGCATCGCACGTGAAGCCGGTCGGCGGGCCTGATCGTGTCGAAGCCCCGTATGAGGCCCATATGCGGCGTGAGCCGCACCTCTCAGGAACACGCGGTTTGACTGCCATTGAGAGGCCCCCTACACCGCCACCCAGCGATTCATCCCTGCTGCTCAACGATGTTACGGGTCTATCTGATCAGAGGCTGCAACAGGGCCAAAGGCAAGACGAGTTTTTTGAGGCTTGCAGTCGACAAGACCAAAAGCGTCGTCGTTGGCACTCAATCAAGCAACTTGGTCAAGGCACGTTTAGCCGCGTGATGTTGGCGACAAGCCAGATATACCCGCCAGAGCACCCCCATGATGATGCGCTTAGCCAGCATGGGCTCAACCATGACATGGCACCTACACACCAGAACCGCGAGCCACGACACCGGTACGACCGCCGGACACTCGTGGCTATCAAGGTTTGCGAGCACGGCCCCAAAGGAGGCGTTTCGGAAGACCGTGTTGAGATGAGTTTGAAGCGGGAACTCGAGCTGATGCAGTGCATACACCACCCGTCCCTCGTTCGTCTCAAGGCTTGGAATATTGAACCGACCCGTGCCATCCTGGTACTCAGTTATTGCCCTGGAGGCGACCTATTCGATTTTGCAAGTGCACACCGCGGCCTCCTCAAACCGCGCCTGCTTGCTCGCATATTTGCCGAACTAGTTGGCGCTGTACAATACCTGCATGGTCAGCACATTGTCCACCGGGACATCAAACTGGAGAGTAGGTCCCCAACCCCCTTCCCCCCCCCGCCGGAGAGAGATGACCCACAAGATATATATCTCTCATCGTTCAATGCACACTTTTGCGGCTTCAGCTTGCTAATACGATCCAGATGTGCTCGTCAACTTGACCTTGAAGGAATTGGCCGACACATCCGTCAATTGGGCCACATACCCATACAGCGTGACAACGTTAACGGATCTTGGCCTCTCGAGGCGTGTTGCCGACGACGAAAAACTTGAGACGCGTTGTGGCTCTGATGACTATGCTGCCCCGGAAGTGATCATGGGGCAGCCCTACGACGGTCGCGCCACAGACGCCTGGTCGTTGGGCGTGCTGCTTTATGCTCTCCTCGAGGGCCGCCTACCCTTTGACCCGAACCCAGGGATGAGTGACGCCCACCGTATGCGCTCGCGTACCAGCCATCGAATTGCACGCGTTGAGTGGCGCTGGATTGACTTTGCTGGGGACGAAGGCGACCATGAAGGAAGCAGCGCAAAATTCAAGGCGATGGGGCTAGACGGCGCAATGGAAATTACAGAAGGGTTATTGAAACGGGCTCGCAGTCGATGGACTCTGAACAAAGTTGCCGAGACAGCCTGGGTTCGAGATGCCCTAGCTGTCGATGGTGGGCTACGCTTCAGGGATGAGGAGGAGGGAGAGGAGATTGTGTGACCTATTTCCCCTGACTTGTATCAAAAGGCATGTAAAGTAGGTACGGGGTACGATAGGAACTAGATTAATTCATGCAGCTCGTCTGCACTCTTAATATTGCATGTTCACCGATTGCAATAACAACTTTACCGAAAGAATATGTTCAAGTGTTTTCTCTTGCAATTCAGCTAATGGCACTAAACTTGCAGCAGCACATGTCTCACAAAACCAGTAGATAGGACTAAGGACTCGAAAGGAAGGGCGATCACCACGCGGTCCACCAGGGTTCTCAAATAAAAACAAACACAGGGCACCATGACAGAAACACACAGCCATTCCTAACTCCAGTTGCTTTTGGTTTTCCACCCCGCACCCGAGCTCGACTATGGGTAGCGCTTAGTCGACTTCTTCCATGGCACTGTCGCCAGCCACGGCGGCGGCAGGTGCGTCAGCAGGCGCGGCTTCCTCGGCCGGCTCGTCGTCAATGTTCAGGCCAAGCGAGACCAGCTTGTGGATGCGTTCGGCGAAGCTGGCGGGTTCCTCAATAGTGAAGCCGGAGACAAGAAGGGACGTCTCAAAGAGCAGCTGGACGATGGACTTGACGGTGTTGTCGTCCTCGCCGTCGGCATCCACCTTCTTCTTGAGCTCCTTGATAATGGAACTCTGTGGGGAGATCTCAAACGTCTTCTTGGAAGACATGTAGCTGGACATGGAGGTGTCGCGCAGCGCCTGGGCCTTCATGATGCGCTCCATGTTGGCCGACCAGCCGAACTGGCCAGTACGGATGGCGCATGGAGATCCGATAAGCTTGTGAGAAACGACAACCTTCTCCACCTTGTCGCCAAGGATGTTCTTAAGCGCCTTTGCCAGGCCCTCAAACTCTTTCTCCTCAGCCTCCCGCTTCTCCTTCTCCTCCTCGGTCTCCTCCAGCTCAAAGTCCTTGGTGATGTCCACGAGCTTCTTGCCTTCGAATTCCTTCAACTGAGTCATGGCGTATTCGTCAATTGGGTCAACGAGGAAGAGCACCTCGAAGCCCTTCTCTTTGAGAGAGTCGAGGAACGGAGACCGTGACACAGCCTTGATCGACTCGCCGGTGATGTAATAGACGTTCTTCTGGTGCTCCGGCATGCGCGTGACGTAGTCAGCAAGCGACGTCTGCTCATCTCCCGACTTGGTCGAGTTGAAGCGCAAAAGCTTGGCAAGAGATGGCCGGTTCTGGCTGTCCTCATGGATACCAAGCTTGATGTTCTTCGAGAAAGCGGAGTAGAACTTGTCAAACTGCTCCTTGTCCTCGGCGATTTCGTTAAAGAGCTCAATCGACTTCTTGACAATGTTCTTCTTGATGACCTTCATAATCTTGTTCTGCTGGAGTGTCTCGCGCGACAGATTGAGCGGAAGGTCCTCGGAATCGACAACACCCTTGACGAAGCTCAGCCACTCAGGCACCAGATCGGTGGCATCGTCGGTGATGAAGACACGGCGGACGTAGAGCTTGATGTTGTTCTTCGTCTTCTTTGTCTCGAAGAGGTCGAAGGGAGCACGTTTGGGCACAAAGAGGATGGCACGGAACTCCAGCTGACCCTCAACGGAGAAGTGCTTGACTGCAAGGTGGTCCTCCCAGTCATTGGTGAGCGACTTGTAGAATGAGGCGTACTCCTCCTGGGAGATATCTTGAGGGTTGCGAGTCCAGATCGGCTTCTGCTTGTTGAGCTCCTCCTCCTCAACTGTTGTCTCCTTGACCTTCTTCGTCTTCTTCTTGTCCTCTTTGTCCTTGCCCTCTTCGTCGTCGCTGACCTCCTCAATCTTGGGCTTCTTGTCGTCGGTGTCTTCGGTGGCTGGCTCTTCCGCGTCCTCATCAGGGACCTCCTTCTCAACCTCCTTCTTGACGTGGAGGTAGATGGGATACGAGATGAACTCGGAGTGCTTCTTGATAACCTCCTTGATCTTGCTCTCGTTGAGGTACTCAGTCTGCTCGTCCTTCAGGCGTAGGATGATCTTGGTGCCACGACCAAGTGGCTCGCCTTCGGTGTCAGGCGAGATCGTAAAGGTACCGCCGGCACTGGATTCCCAAACGTATTGCTCGTCATCGTTGTTCTTGGAGATAACCTTGACCTGATCGGCAACAAGGTAGGCGGAATAGAAACCAACACCAAATTGGCCAATCATTGAAATATCGGCGCCGGCAGTCAGGGCCTCCATGAACTGCTTCGTACCCGAACGGGCAATAGTACCCAGGTTGTTGACGAGATCCTGAGATGCGTTGTTAGAGTGCTATTCGTCTTCGTCAAGAGTGTATGATGTTGCAAGTTTTACTTACAGCCTTTGTCATGCCAATACCGGTATCACGAATCGTCAGCGTCTTGGCATCCTTGTCGGGGATGATGTCGATGCGAAGATCCTTGCCGGTGTCTAGCTTGCTCGAGTCCGAGAGAGACTCATAGCGGATCTTGTCCAGAGCATCAGAGGCATTGGAAACGAGCTCTCGGAGGAAAATCTCCTTGTTGGAGTAGACAGTGTTGATGATGAGCGACAGGAGCTGAGAAATTTCAGCCTGGAACTCAAAGGTTTCTCCAGACATCTTCAGATGTTTTGAGAGTGGCGTTGATAAGGAAGTTGGTTGGTTGCGAGCTATGCTGGATGAAGAAAATAGTGGTTAGAGTTAAAATCCAAATAAAAGCGAGTGTAGAGAGACAGGTATATGGGGTGAGAGAAGGGCGGACACAAGGAGCCCGGTGAGATCATAGTGAGATGCAACAGCAATGTAGGCAGGAGCACACTGAAGATTGCTTCTGGAAGTTGCCTCGAGAACGAAGCAACACAGGATCCGTCGAAGCTCATGTCTGGGAAAGACGTAGAAGGAATCACTTACAGAAGTATGTATGGCTGGTATTGATCGAAGCTGTCGGATCACTGCAAAGTTGTGCAGAGTTTTGGGGCAGGAGAAAAATCTTTGGCAAACACGATTCAAGTAGAGACGTGAGGAATTGCAGGAGGAAAAGAATGGAGGAAGAGAGAAAAAAGCTCTGTCAAGATGCAAGAGCTTAAAAGGGCACTTCCTGTCCGGTGCTACCAGTCCAGAGCTTTCGTTGGACCTTCTATGGGTTTCTACCAGTCTAGCCGCCAGACGCTGCGCTGATTGGCCATCCCCTACCACCATGGCAACCAGTCTGGTTGTCTGATTGGTTCGCCTTGCTCATCCAGAACAATCGGTGGGTCACTACTTTTTCGAGCACCAGCCTCTGGCGGATTCGAGAAGGGCATGGAAGCAGCAGGCAACAAGGCTGCCATCAAACGTCCCCAAATTGATAAATTCAGATCGAGAGTCACGTGATATAATGAATGGGTTTACTGGTGAAGCAGATGGTCATGGCGATGCCACTCGTGCACCTAAGCTTATGTCCATTGTACTCTGTGTAACAGCGATTCATGAAATACTGCGGTTACGACAGGTCTTCGCTCTGTCCTACACGTATATACACTAAGCTCGTGTGGCAACAACAGCTACGGTTCCGTGTCTGTGCTAATGATAGCACTGCTCACCTGACGATAGTGTCTGTCGCCGTAAAGCAAGCCAAACCGAGGCGCACAAGTGCTGTCGGTCGCGGATATCTCGCCCGCCAGAATTTCCATGACTTCACCTAGCACGATAACGTGATCACGTACCGGGACCATCCCCCCCAACGGCTTGTCCAGCAGCCTGCAGCGGAGCACGGAAAGCACCCCTGGGCCGCGCAAGAACGGCTGTTGATCATCGAGGTGCAGACCAGGCGCTTCGCGCGGCCAGATGACCTGACAGCCGGAGCGTTGCAGATGATGCAAAATGCTGTCAGGATGTGCGTTGCCTGATCGGAAGATGTCCGCAACGCGTGCGCCGTTGGCGTCTCCGGATAGGATGTGTATCATGAAATGTCGCGTATTCGCAATTGCTGCCTCTGTCCGGCTAGGTACGGCAATGTTGAATGTCACAGCGGGGTTGGGCAACAGACTCAGTGACGTGAAGGATGACATGGTCAACCCAACAGGGACGAGGGTTGTTGCCGTGTTCCCTGCAGCACCCGCGCTCGGAAGGTAGGCCGTGCAGACTACGACCGAGTCGACAAGGTGCCTCAATAACTGCCGCGTATTTTCAGGCAAGGGCGACTCTGCCTTTCGAAGCTTCGCCGGTCTCTTCGTCGGGGTTTGGTTCTGAGCTGACACCGAGGAGGCAAATGGCTGGCACAGCACTAGGTTTGGTGGCCGACGGAGGATAGCTTGGAAATCGAAGGTCAGGTCGCGGTCTTTTGCACATATATTGGTAGAGGTTTGTCACCGAGCCTGGGTAAAGAGACCAAGTGCAGTAGCTCCGTACTCCTACACTCACGAGATTGGTTGCCGGAGTTTTGTTGTATCCGACGACACAATGCCCACGATCCTCCATTAGAGGGTGGGCTGTAACCGTGGGGTTGGATCATGGCCAGGCGGCCAGGGACGTGTCTGACAAGCATTTCATCATTCTCGGATGCGGGAGAGAAATTGCGGGTTGTACTCCGTACTGGAGGGTGGAAAGATGAGCCGGGGAACTCTGGCGGCTGGAGAACCCGGTGTGTGTCTCGCAAAACAAAAAATCTCTGGCTGTGACGCCAAGGCTTGAAAACGAGGACTGTCGCATAACAATAGCGTGCATCATAGACAGTAGCTTCTGCGATAATGGCAGAGTGCTGACCTTAATAAACTGGATTGATTGGCGGTTGGTTGGCGGTTGGTGGCTTGACAATCCATCCAAAGCACGTGGCGCCTAAAATATCCACACCGACGAGGACGGTCTCAAGACCTGCAAAACACTTCTTGCGTTCGTCTTCCAACGGTCTTCGACGGTCGAAAGCTGATTTCTCTCCCCAAAGCACCGGGGACTGTCTATCAGACCTTTTGTCAACAGCGGCCTAGCCTCAAGAGGGACCCGAGATGCAGTCGTGGTCGGCTTCGGCGCGACCATGCTGGGCACCGGCTCGGTTCATCCCAACCGCATTTGCGCGACGGAGCCTCTCGACAACAGCAACACTACAGGCACAGTTTATCCAGCGACCGAAGCGCCCATACCAGTTTACCCAGATCGTCCAGCTTTCGGATGGCAGCACCTTTACCGTTCGCACGACAAACCCCCACCCCGTACATCGGTGTACGAGAGACAGCCGCAACCACGTCCTCTGGCAGCCCTCGGACAAGTCGCTCCAGAACGTTGAGGTTGACGCGGCCGGTCGCTTGGCTGCCTTCCGCAACCGTTTCGGACGCAGTTGGGATGCTACTGCTGACGAGGTCGCCGACGAAGGAGACTCGGCCCAAGTGAAGGATAACGACACACTGGTCAATGAACAAGCCGCAGCAGAGCCAACACAACAAGACGCCGTCGACTCGTTGGCGGACTTGCTGTCTGGCTATGCCGCCAAGGAGGGGCCGGAAAAACGCGGAGGATTGAGTGCGAAAGAGCAGGCAAGAAAGGATGTCCGCAAGAAATAAACATGAGCACAGTGCAGTATGGTACTTGAGACCTTTTCTCAAAGGTTTGGGTAGCGGAGGAACAAGGTCTCTCGAATGCAATGGTGATAGATCCCCGTGTAGCAGCAGATACGCAGGGCACGTCACCTTGTCTATGTACATTGACTTATTACACCAGCAAAAAACATGAATGCCACAGGCTCTTCGTGCGAATAAAAGGCTCCCCAGCTTGAATTTCATCTTTTTTTCCTCTTCTCAAAGTGACTTGTGCAGCTCACAAACTTTTGGAAACGAAGCTACCGAAATTGTCCGGTGGCCCCAAGTAATTGCTCTCTCCAATCATGCTGTTACCAGACCATATTCAGTCCGAGTCTTCGTCGATACTCGCCCTGGCCCGGTCCACAGCTGTATCTCCTGCTGGTTTGCTGGCTGACTGGGATACAGGAGGCCGGTTAAACAGCGTCTCGTCGTCCTCTGCGTCGAGCTGCATCAAGAACGTCTCCCACTTTTCGATTAACTGTAGAGTATAGTAAGTATGAATTCGGAGGTGCTGCCGCAAGACGAGCACGAAAAAAGCGGCTATAGCGGGGGTGGGTGTTAGCATACCTCCTTCTGCGCCTCGACGGAGCTTTCCAAGAACGTTTCGACGCCGCTCTTGAAGTCCTCGATCTTTTCTTTCTCGAAGCGGTCCAGTTCGTTCCGCATCAGCCGGCCCATGTCTTCGAACCGCAGCTTGGCCTGGTGAACCTTCTTCTCTGCATCGGCCACCTCGGCGTTGATTTGATTGAGACGGTCCTGTTGGCTCTTGCCCTGTCGCAAAAGTTTGTCCTGAGACGCCGTTCGCTTCTGCAACTCTGCATCAGCAGCGTGCCAGCTGTAGAATGCCTTCTGGCGCTGCGAAAACGCCTGCTTGACGCTGCCAATAAGACGAATATACTCATCGATGGTGATACCAAACGTCAGGACGTCCTGCTGAGCCTGGCGGTCATACACATCTCGAATGGTTAGCTGTAGGTCTGATAAACCCTCTAGCGGGCCCGACAAGTTGGGCGACAGCTCGACTGTCGAGAGGGCGTGCAGAGAAGCCGAGAAGTCTGCCGCAGCATCCGCCATAGCTCTCCGTTGATTGACCATAGTGTCCATGGCTTTAAGCAGCGCCTTTAGTTGGTTCTCGAGCGCATCGAGGTAGATCTTGCGTTCGTGGAACCACTTTACTTGCATCAGCAAACTGACAGACGACCTAGGGGAAATAGGAAAGGAAAGGAAAGGAAAGGAAAGGAAAGGAAAGGAAAGGAAAGGAAAGGAAAGGAAAGGAAAGGAAAGGAAAGGAAAGGGACGCGTATGGGGCAAAGTGATAAACTCACATCATCCTGTTCAACAAACTTGACGCCGCCGCCAACGTTGATGCCCAGGCTACTCATGATGCCTTTGCTCTCGCCTAGGTTAGGTTCCTTGCGCTCCTTGTGTTTTACATCCACATTGAAAGTCTCGCTTTCCAAAAACAGCTTCAGATCAGCGTCGTGCTGCAAAGTTGAGTGCGCCGCCGCTTTGTTCAACATCTTTTCCAGTGCCGCTCGTCTCGATTCAACAAAGTTGCTTTCAAAGCGGCCCATGGCCTGCTTTTCTGGAGGAGGTGGAACAACGACACCAGGATTGTTTGCATGCAGCTCGTTGTATAGCCACAAGAAGTCGCGGTAGCGTCTATTGACGACAAACTCGGGCTGTTTGTATGCTTTGGATGTTGTCTTGAGACGAAACAAGGTCAGTGGCACGAACAGAGAGAAGAGAATGGAGCTATATAGGGGGATTATAGTGTTTACTCTAGTCCTGACGCTGTATTCAATGTGCGAGCCCGTGGCACCGCCGACTTTATGTGGATCGCCAACAGTTATGTGAAACGCTGGTTTGGCAGCTTGCTCGATGCTGACACTCGGTCGGCTGGATGTTCGGACGGGGCTTGGTTGTGCGGCAGCTACCGAAGGTGGTACTCGTGGCCCCGGGTTGTAGCCCTCGTCAACGTCATCGTCGTCAATGTGGTGTGGATCTGGTGGCCCGCGCGTTCTGCCACTGGGGGCAGCTGGCATAGTCGTCCGCACCGATAAGGTTTGTTCCTTGAGAGGTGGTGCAGGAGGAATTTCCGAACCACCCGCCGAAGAGTCAACGCCATCCCCGCCGGCGCCGGCTGAACTAACGTCCACCGACCCTAACGGACCCAGCGGATCGTCTTCGACCGCCTGCAAGCGTGTCGGTTGGGCCACAAGCCGACGCGGGGTGGTCCGCGATGAACGGCCTCCGGGAGATGACGTCGTCAGTGAAGGAGTCAGCGAAGATGTCGTGGCAGCCACGCCCGGCGACACTACCGTTGTTTTGTCGTCTTGAGGTTTCGATGCTACCTGCGGAGGGGTGTCGGCCCAAGGAGCTTCTTCAAGGGGATCCATGGTGGCGGAGGGTATAGAAGACAATTGAGAATGTAAAAAAAAAACAATCAAGACAATTGTCTCTGCAGTTGGATACTGTGTCTTGTTGTTGGCTTGTGAAACTGAAGGCACAGGGTAGCGAAAAGATAAGGGAAGCGGGAGGGGATGTGATGGAAAGCTTGGGTAATGGCATGGAAAGAACGCAAGGTGAGCTGGAGCCGAGCCAAGCCATGGTGGCCTAGCCATTATGTGCCTGGCATCTAAGGCACCAAGATTGTCACGCTATCACCCACCATATGCTTTCTTTTCCGTTGGTCTTTAATACGAGATCAAATGTCGGGGTTCACTATCATAAAATAGCTGCACAGAAAGATGCTGCGATTATCCGTATGTACATATTCTCAACGACTGTGCAACTTAGGTAGGTACGAAGTATTTTCCGTTTTGTTGTCCGCCTCTTCCGTAGCTTTCTGCCTCGTAAACATAGCAAAACCATAATAAAAAAGTGTGATACTAAATTTCATCCCCAGCTCGTCATTGCGCCTTCTGATTTTCATAACGTACTTTGACTTGAGCCCGCGGGGTGTTGCGACACTCATGGCTCGAAGCAACCACCAGCAACCACTAGATTCATGCGTGTAAATTCAACACGCAAGACGGGCGTCTTTTTAGTAGGGAATGCGTTGATTTGGTCAGGCGTTACCATGACGTCCTTGCCCTTCTTCTTCCCAGATGCACCCGATGTCGGGATTACACTGGTGCCTGTCGTGGAAGGCGCTGCTGGTGGCGATAGGGGCTGGCCGTTGACCATCAGGCTTCGGTCCTGAGCCGGTCCGGATTCACCGCGTACTCCTCCGGCGCCAGCCGGTGCTGCCGAGCCGACCGCGCCTCCAGAGAGCGCCGCTACCTTACCAATATCTTTCGGAAGACTGATATCCCAGAGACGAACAGTGCCATCCAAGCCACCTGAGACGAGAACAGTCGACTCGGCACTAAAGCTGAGTGAGGAGATACCACCCTTCGCATGACCCCTGCAGCGCTTGATGCGTGTGCCGTTTGCAATGTCCCAAATGAATATGTTACCGGCGACATCGGCGCTGGCAAAGATTTTCCCGTTCGGAGCACATTCAATGGCGTTGATGTAGTCAGTATGTCCGGTAAAGACGCGCACACAATCGCCTTTGATGATTGACCACATGCGGATTGTCTTGTCCGTCTCGTCAGAGGCGGAGAAAACGTAGCTACCATTCGAGTGCCAAGCGATTGCCGATATGCATGTATTGTGGCCAACAAGCAGTCGCTGCGCGGACGCATGGTCCTGTGTGAAGATGCGCACCGTCTTGTCCCAGCCAGCTGTCATGAAATAGTGGCCATGTGGGCTCCACAGCACACGGAACACGGGACCGGTGTGGGACTTGTATACACAGAGACATGACCAGATGTCCAGACTCCACAGGCGTACGGTACCATCGGCAGACGATGACAGAAGAAGCTTTGCATCTGTCTCCACTGGTGGGCGCTTCTCGTCAAACGGGTTGTAACTCAGCCCGGAAATAGCGTCTGAGAAAGAGAGGCCATACACCGGCCCCGAGTGGCCAATGAGTTTTCGGTTGTTCGTTTTGTCAGTGTCGCCCATCATTTTACTCTTCAGAGCTTTTCCATCAATACTCCACACGCGAATGTAGGAGTCCATGGAGCCGTAGGCAACGAGATGGTGGTCCTTTGAAAACGCCAGCGAGGACACACTTGCAAAGGTCAATCAGAGATAAGCTTCCAGAAACAAAATAGGATGTGAAAACTAACCTGCCACATGTATTGTGAAATGTGAACATGCACACCGACACCGGGACACCGCCGCCACTTGAGCGGTTGCAGATCTGAAAGCGGTCTCGACTCTCGCGAACTTTCTGCATCTCCATCACAACGTCCCTTGCCCGTGATGGTGGAAGAGGGAGGTCGGCTCGTGAGGGACCATCTGCACCTTCCTCCTGTTTGATCTTGGCCTCGAACTCCGAGACTAGAGGAGGAACGCCGGCCGCCGGGGGTTGTCGTTGGTCCTGCTCTTCGAGCTCGGCACGAACATCGTCACGCAGCTCAACTTCCATTGGGAGCGGGCCAAGTTTCAGAGGTGCATGCGCGTCTAAGACGTCGCGGTTGCTAACACCTGTGAAGACACCTGGGATTCCCTCCCGGATATCAGCCTCATCCAGGTCCGTACTTTGGGCACGCCGAGCGATGGCCTCAAAACTATAAGGCTCAATCGGTCCGCGCGCCGTCGAGTCGACTTGACAGTATGTTTGTAGGAGAAGCGTGATAACATTTCCTCCGTCATCTTCGTGGCGCTCGAGAAAAGCAAACAGCTGCCCACTGACGTGCTGATTGAGTGGAATGCGATACTTGTTCTCGCGGTATATTTTGGTGGTAGGGTTCTCAAGGACGTGAATCGGGAGTCGTATGGTTTCAAATGTTCGCAAGTCGTCGGCATGGCTAACTTCGAAGTTGGCTCTCAACTCGGACAAAAGGCTCTTGGCTTCGCGGACGTAGTTCTGCTCGACCATATCCAAAAAGGAGTAGACAAAGACGGGCCACAGCAGCTTCCGTAGTTCGAACTATAGACGATAAGGTCAGTTATGCTTCGACACTTTGTGGTGGGGGCATCCGGTGCCTCCCTAACGAGACTCACCTTGTAGAGGTCTAGGCCGTTCTCGATCCAGTCCGCCAGGAGGCGGTAGGCTATGAGATATCTCTCAGGGCCCATCTCGTCAACCTTTCTTCTGATGGGCCGACCGTCACTGTTCACAACAGCAGACTCCTTTCGAAATGTTGCCTCCGTCTTAGTGAAGCCCTTCTTAAGGAGATAGTCGGTGACCTTGCGAGAGGTTACAGTCAGTAGATGCAGTAGGATGCGTGTGAAACCAGGACGTGCGATTGAACGACAAAGGCCTCTGTGGCTCTGGGGAAGATGGCAAGAAAAATAGGCCGAGGCTTACAATTTTGTTGAGGTCGGATGGGGTATTGGGTGACGCCTGGGGCAGCGGCCCATTAGCAACCGTGCCCCCTGAACCAGCTCCATGCTGTCCGCTGTGTGAATTGAGGGCAGACATGGCAGGTTCTCGTCGTGTCAAGCGCTATATCCCGAGCACAGGTTTTGTCGGTCGCACCTGCCGCTGTTGTCGGATCAACGGTCTGGCGGCGTAATGAGGACTAGGAAAGGCGTGGGAGAGCGCGCGAGATCAAGACCAGAACCATATGCGCAATATGCCGAAGTACTGTGGTGTTTATTGAGGCTGGTAAAGACGTTCGGAGGCCCGCGGGCGTAGAGGTTGTGACTGGTCTTTGGTCAGTCAGGATACGACTGAGGTGGTGACAATAGGTAGAGAGAGGGTCAGATTAGTAAGCCAATCAAATGTGAGCTTTGTTGCATATTTATTAAAGCGGGCTTACGGACCGGATTGTGTGAGGCTGTGGCAACTTGGTCGGATACGATGAAATTGTCACTGCAACGGTGCAACCAGCTTGCATCAAGCAATGGACGATTCGGCAGCGGCGACCGCAAAGGGAAAGACGTCACTGGCAGTCGCAGACAATCACACCCCATTTACGCTTGCCGAGCAGCTAGCACAGCTCGACGATATTGACAAGGTTCGCCGCCAGTTTTCTCGCCCTGACCTACGGACTCTCGCATGGCGCTCGAAACTGACATGGCTCTCAGGACATTGTAAACCTCCTATCGCTGACAAACGACGCTATTCGACCGCTTTCGGCGCCGATTGCTCCGGCTGACAACGCTGCTGCTGGGACAGCCAAAGACTTTTCCAATCCAGCAGACATCAATGCCGAGGCGCAAGTAGCCGCCTTCCGGGAAGCGGTAGATGGCTTCCTGACGACGCTGCACTCTGTCGATGTCAGGCTCCAGCGGCAGGTATGGGGCCTGGAGGAGGCCGGCATCATTTCGTTGAAAGAAACTAAGTCGGCTGGGGTTTCTCTGGAGCCAGACGGTGCGGGCAACATCGGAGGCCTCGACGTCGGCTGGCTGAACAGCAGAAGCAGCAAGGTTGATCGCGAAATGGAAGTTGAACAATGGCTGAAACTGAGGGATACCGTGGAGCGTCTGTGCAAGGCGACAAAAAAAGGCTGCTCTGGTGGCATGGACGTGGACGGGTGAAAAGCTCCCCGGCATGTTTGGATGGCAAATCAAAGCTACTGGCTTTTGGGTGGCACTGAGTCTTTTGTTGCGGCAAGTAGGTAGCCAGTATCGGGACCCGCTATGTCATATTGCACCGAGGCAGCAACGTTTTTAGACACTGCACCAAGCACGGCGTGGGGGCAGCTTGGGTTGAAGATGATTGTCATGTCCGGACGGACCGTAGTGATCGGTGGTGGAACGATCAGGCAGGCGCGAGCCGGAACCGGGACAGTGACAGGTTGCAGTGTCGATATACAACAGGCATGATCGAGAGAGACCAACATCGGTGGAGCGGAGAGACGCAGGAAACGCGAGGGAAGAAAAAAACTCGTTGGGACGCTGCCGACAAGAAAGGGTCTTGAGGGCTAATAAGATATATGATGTTCCTTTGAGCCAGAATACGACCCGGACTTAGCTCCCCATATGCCTTCCATTACAAGCGTTTGTCTTTGATCCGTTCTCTCATTTGCTTCTGGTGCAGCGGCTTAGGATCGCTGTTCTGGCTTTTGTTGTGGTCATTAGTTGGGGCGCTTACACGTGACTTCACGACTGTATATATCATTACTGCATATCATATAAACTGCTTGGCTGTCGCGTTTCGTCCCTCCTCTCGATCCTTAATATAGGTAGAGTAGGAGTACGGAGTACGGAGTTGATAAACACGAATCGCTGCCATTCCATTTCTCGAATCCCTGTCTCGCTGGTCTTCTGCTGCCGCTCATTCCAGGCGTTTGTTTCTTTTCGTCTTCCAGGGGCTGCCATGCGGTCCTGACAGTTCAGCAATGTCATTGGGGAGCCTCGGGCTGCCTCGTGTCTCATGACGCCAGCTCCTTGCCTTTATAAAGTATGTGGGTGCAGGCCTAGCTTATGCATACGAAAGCCGAGTGCTCAGGAGGGTCGAGACGTTTTCACGACGCGCTCCAACAAAACCGCCGGGCTTGTATATCAGGACACAAAGTTTGGAACTTGACAACAACCAGCTTTTGAAACCCAAGAAGCACTCTGCGCCGTCACGCTGGTGAGCCATTTTTGGCTTTCTACGTAGAAAACCGCTTTACGCGAAAAGGCAGCTGGTACTCCGTACTCCAAACTGAATAGACGCGACGCTCCTCTGAGACGAGACGCCGTGCAATGTGACTGGCTGTTGATGTGGGGCCGCGCGGCATCAGACGCGCGATTAGCACGCGAAAATTCGCGTCTACGCGGGATGGGCTCTTCGTTCCACTTGCGGGCAGCTGCTTTCCATCAGTTGCTTGGACCGAGCAGGAACAGTAAAACGAGACGCACGACAACGATACAATTGCTTGATTGCTTCTTCTATGCGTACGGAGTAGTCCTCGTCTTTTCATCTTTTTCTCCCCCTTTCTCCCTTTCTCCCCCTTCTCCCCTTCTTCTTCGACCTGTTCTTCACACTCTCCTTCAACCGTTCTTCCACGTTTCCTCACTTGATCCACCCCCTTCCGTCCAGCCACGTCGCTCCTTTGATCCCCATCCCCACGCAGCTTGTCTCCTCCACTTTCCATACCTCTCTGTCACATTCTTACCGCCTATTGCCCCCTCCTCCATCTCCAGACAGACCCTTCACTAGCTGCCAGGAAACATTTGGCCGATCGCTTCCACGGCATCTTAGCATATTCTGCATCTACCCTGCACTTGTTCTGCACTTGTCCTGCACAACCACTCTCATTTTAAAATTTACCCTGGATTGCGCTTTTGCTCGCTTGCCTCTTTTTGGCCTGTTGCCTGGCTGCTGGAGAGACTTATCAGACCGTCACATTTACCGCTTCCGACGGTCACATCCAAGAGGTTCTTTTTGTTGAACGTTCCGCTCGCGCCTGACTCTTTACCCCACGTTTCTCGTCCCCCATAAGAATCCAAGTACAGACACGGACACGTTCGCCGAGCTGCAGCATCGAAGGACGCAGCTACTACGTCCTCTCAGCACCCCGTCGGTCTCATAAGATCAGCACCCTGCATAGCCGGCAGTCGAAACTAGTCTTTGCCTCTTCCCGCCTCTCCTCTTTCTCGGCCGACCAACCCCGGCATCGCCCTACCTCTGCTCTCTTTCACGCCTCACAGACGCGTTCCTACGGAGCACTGCCCAATTGACGATCACTGCATATCCGCTCTTGCTGTGGTCCCTCACACTCCTACGCTTATGCACCAGCACGGGGAGTGCATGTGAGCCGGCCAGCCAGGAACGGGCAAAAGTGCGTGGGTGCATATCCACGTTCCAGAACAACGATCCGCACGGCCACATTGTCACGAGTCTAGCTGTCTTCTCTCGGCGACGTTGCTGTGCTTTCCCAGTTTCGGCAACACCTCGACTGCTAACCAGCATCCCGGGTCCCACTCTCGTCACGACCAGGAGAAGGATGCATTTCTGCAATTGACGAACCCTGACAGCGCACATTTTGGGCCTCGTCCTCCTCTTTGGCTTGTTGCGGGGTGCTCAAAGCTGCTCCTGCTCGACAAACCATACTCCGTGCATGCGGACCGCGAGTTGCTTCCTCTCCATTCCTGCCGTGCCGCTGCAACGCTGCCTCAGGCTCTTTTCGGTTCTCACCAACCAAGACACGCCGCCTTTCACCTGCCCACTCCGTTCTATTTATCTGCCGCGAATACCTCCAGTCTGGTTGGTGGCTGGCTAGCCTGTCTCCGGCTTCCTTGCAACCATTTGGTTTCTTCGCCCCATCACGTCGACCCCTGCTTCTCGCATTCTCCTTTCTGAGCGGACAGGGTACGGAGTATACGGAGTACATGCACATATACTCCGTACATAACAGACTGGCAGCCGCCAGTTTCGTTGTCTTCGTTTCCCTCATTTCTTCTCTCCCTTTCCAAATCCATCGTCATCGTTAACTCGCCTTTCCCAACTCGGTGTCTCATTATTTTTTCTTCCATCCGCTCGTCTCATTGCAGCCGTCTGCTGCTTTTTTGTATTTGGGCACTTTTGACTTTGCATGATATGCTTTGTCTTCTGCTCCAGCTGCAGTTTATAACGGCTTTGTTCTGCTTGGATACGACACTCCCTTGAGTCCTTTCCGATCCTTTTTCCCTGAAGGCTTTCTCTTCAACTGCCCCATATTCTCCTCAGTCAATCTCTGGCCCGTCCATTTTTCCTTTCCTAATTTTTCTGTCCTTCTCCCATTTACGGAGTAAAGCTATCAAGAAGCTCGGCTGGTCCCTGATCTAAACTTGGCTGGATTCCACTTTCCAGCCACCACAATTTTTGCTCACGAGCCCCTGATTTCCTTACCTGCACCCTCAACGGCACCCTTTCCTCTTTTAGCCGCTTGTCCACCCACCCATTTCCTTCCGCCCCCGGATATTTCTACTTGTGGCGGTCCCCCTTTCTTCTCCGCAGCCCCAGTTCTTCTCTTCTTCCGTTGACGATCCTGAATCTTCAGCATCCGCGCCCCTACAATCGGCTTCTTTCCCTACCTACCTCTCGACTAGCAGCAAATCCAGAGGCTCGCTGATTTCCTAATGGGACCAGCGCATCAAAGCTGAAGCCTGCACTGAACCGGGCCACCCTCGGCGAGAAGGATATGTCCGCGTTCTCTGACTTGCCGGCAGGCTTTCCTGCCGGTCCGCGAACGCCGGAGCCGACAGCCACCTTCCCCACGCCTGGCGACAACTCACAGCCTCCGTCCCCGCCGCGCCCACGACTACGATTGAAGCGCCGCGCTGTGCCTCATTTGACCGCGCCAACACAGAACTTCCTTGCTTCTGTCGCGGCTGCTGATGTTCCAATCCCGAGTATCGAAGTTGCAGGGCAGGACAACCATTTTTCCGGCCTTTTCCAATTTGAGCAACACCAGCAGCAACCAGGCCAGCCTTTGTTTCAACATGCCGAACCCAACAGCAAGTTTCTCAGCGTCGCAAATCGCACCGCATTCTCACCCCCGAAAACACCTGCTCCTGAAGTTGTTCCTTCCGTGCTTCCTTCGCAGTACCCAAGCTGGTCTACAGACTCTGTGTTCAGCAGCTCTACCGAGTCGAGCCCTGATCCCGAGTGTGACTCCTCTAGTCGCCCATCAACTGCCCGATCCACACAAACGAGTTCATCTTCGCTTTTCAGCCGATTTTCGCAATCGTCTGACGACGACCGGTACGCCAGCCCGGAGGACGACGCACGCGGCAAATCCGAGTTTGCGCTGGGTGGTCATTTCAAGGAGCTTCGTCCCAACTCCACAGCTGGTGGCATGCTCGACAGCGCGGTGGATTGTGCCAGCGACAATGATGCGCGGTCCACGCGTAAAACTCATCCCCGGAAAGCTCAATGGACCAGGGCCATGAGCGCTCACCTTTGGGCCACCTATGTTCTGTATTTGCAAGACCCAAAGGTGACACCCTTTCGAGTCGGCAAGAGCTGTGTCCCTCCGCATGGTGTGCTTTTGCGCGTGGCACGTGAGGCGAAGAGAAGCTGGAAGGGTCCCAGGGCATTTGTGAACGCGCTCACGGCCAATGCAAACGCTTCAACAACATTGCTGGCTTTGCCAGCACCTGTCTCTGCGAGGGTGGCCACTGCTGCCCACCCTGCAGTGGAAGCTGATGTTGTTGCCAACAAAAGCGGGAGCAGCACGCCAACAGCGGCCGAGTCTGGCATTAGTGGTACATTCATGGAATGGCCTTTTACGAACGCAGCTACCCGTGCGCACCTGCGTGAGCTGTGTCGGACGAAGGCTGCCACACCAGGCAGAGGCGCACGCGGCCTGCAGTACATGTCACGCAGCCCAACGCCATTCACACAGGCTACTGCGGTTACCCGTCCTCGCAACCTGCGTCCGACTCCCGGCCCATCTACTGCATCATCGGCTTTTGCGACCCAAGACATGGCTCTATCACTTTCGCTTAGCACTTCAGAGACAATGCAACCGGAAGGCCCGCTTGCTCAGCTGACGCGCTCCGGCTCGGATCTGTCACAAGGCCTTGGCACTACTCCTGTTTTCAGCGGCTTGAAAACACACGAGGCTCCGGTGGCTAGTGGTGACACGACCTCCACGAATGGTGCTTCACAGGCCGTCTCTCAACTCGCGCCTGCTTTTGAATTTGCCGAACCATGTCTAGCTGAGCGTCGCAGGCTTGGCTCCCCCTTCATGGCACGCAGCTATGGTCCTAGCTCATCCAGCTCTCTCGCCGCTGTTCTGGGCCTATCCACGACAAACACGCGCCAACCGCACACCATCGGGCCCCGGCGGTCTCTACAGTCCCCTGTCCGGCTCAGCCGGTCTGGCACCCAGAAACGCCGTACCAAGCATCTTAGCCAAGACCTGCGCCGACGTCCTGGTCTGGCTTCGGATTTTTTTACTGAGCCGACGGCCATATCAGTCTCTGGTGTCCCTACCGATGCACACGAGTCCGAACTCATGTCTGGAGGCGACTTGCACAACAACGAGTTCTTCATTCCCAGAATTGAGACAGTACCGAGCCTGACGTCCTCTTCATCCGCACCACAGCTACTGGGGAGCTCGCTAAGGGCTACGGCCCTTGACGAGTTCTCACTGGAGGCGGATCGTCCACAGGCGCCCGCACCGCCGACACGCGGCCGACACGACTTTGGCGATGCTGAACATCTCGGCGCCATACAACCTCCGGCACGCCTAGGTTCTCCGTTCTCGTCTTTGCCGGGCAGCAATACTAGTTTCAGCTTTCCCAACCGCTTTTCCCAGCCTTCCGACTTCAATGTGGTGACACTGGACAGGCCATTTGCGACTGTGCAGCGCATCGCGCAGCCGAAAGCTGTGTCTGCGCGGCCGAATTTGGCTTCCCGGCTGGCGTACATAGACCAGCGTCTGCGTGAGCTGAACAACCGGGCCAGCAGCCAACTTCACCAATCTGACTCGCGCCAATGAACCGTGTTCATTTCTCACCGCGTTGCACCGCCCAATCCTTAGTTGCGTTTTGGCCACCGATTTTATTTTTTACCTTCCACCGCGCTCTGCTTTTCTTGTTTTTCCTTACCTGCTCGGACTCTACGAATACTCTGATTCTTTATCGTTCACGGCGGGGTATCTGATACGAAAACTCACGAACGCACGACATGACGAACACATTAGATGACAGACATCTTGACTTATTTTTTTTTCTCACCCGCATTTTGTTTTCTTTTCAGTTGTCTATCACCGGCAGCAGCGTTTTTGGGGCTGCTACCATAGAAAGAGGCATGCTTCCATACTTCTCCTGGCATATGCAACGGCATTCCTGTCTTTGAACTTTGGCATTTCTGAGGGTTTGGTTTCCAACTATCATGCTGCGATTCGCGGCCTGCTGAGTAAAAGAGACCGGAGGTGAACCTGGATGAGCCCATGGCATACAAAGGAGGAGACGTGTTTGGTCAGGGCTTGGACAGGTCGCTAGGATTTTTCTCCTTTCCGCCTCTGTCGACGCTCAAATTTGATTGTTACCATTTCAAACTTCTTGGCTACTGGGAATATTAAAGATCTAATCGACATGGCTGGAAACTCTGGCAGCTTCAAAGATCGCTTTTTTCTATATTTTGCATATCTAGCAACCCCATATTCTCTTCGAATTCTACGTGTCGTTTGAGGTATTGTAACTCAACCCACTTTGCCGTAGGGAAAGATAAAGCTGATGGTTGAGGTGAGATACTGTCCGCTTACTCGTCTCACTACTCCGTACGGCGTTCTACGTGCAGAGCATGTCAGGGCGGGGCACGCGTGTTCTGGACCATTCAGAGCGCGAGATTCAATTGCGAACCTCCGCCCGTACGGAATACCCTGGGATCTACAGCGGCGTCCTGTCCCTTTGACGCTTTACCTAATGAGATCTGCGCGTCCATTGCCATTCACCAACTCGAGAAACGACCACGCAGACAAGTCCAGGCGTCGACCTTTGACCTCTTCGTTTATCTCATAGCGTCAAGGACACGGGACCAGCAAGCCGTTGGATGCGTAGGGATGTCGCCGTCGGCCATGGTGCCCCGACTGCGTGCCAGAATGGCGGCTGGCCCATCCTTCCTGTTCGCCGTGTTGCTAGTTGTCGTGGCCATTCTACCCGGCGCGGTCGCGTCGACAGGCGACAGACTCCCCGAGTTCCGTGAATGCTTTGCGGTGGGTGCTTCTTCATGGCTTTCCGAAATGCCGTGGCAAGCCGGCGGCTAATGCTTCTTTCTCTCTCCACAGGTGTGCAAGTCAGAAAACTGTGCCCCAGGCCGACCGGCAACACCCATTCGTATGTGTGACCCAACCCGTCCGTCCGCGTTCCGATGCGAGCGAGAGACCTGAACGAGACATTGACAGACGGCACAACGCCGCGATAGCCTTCCACCTCCGCCTCCTGCTCTGGAACTGTGCCAGTGAGTGCGACCAGACCTGCCAGCGCATCATCACAGGCCGCCGCATGGCCGCCGGCCTCAAGGTCGTGCAGTTCCACGGCAAGTGGCCCTTTTACCGGCTGCTCGGCGTGCAGGAGCCGGCGTCGGTGGCCTTTTCGCTCGGCAATTTGCTGGCGCACGTGGCGGGCTTGCGCCAGCTGCGACGGCATGTGCCGGCCTCATACCCGCTGCGGCCGTGGTACATCGGCTTCGGCACTGTCGGCATGGCCTCGTGGATCTTCAGCGCCATCTTCCACACGCGCGACTTTGTGCTGACGGAGCGCCTCGACTATTTTGCCGCCGGCGCGTCCGTGTTGTACGGGCTCTACTTCACTGTTGTGCGCGTGTTCCGGCTCGACCGGCCCGCGCAGGATCCCGTTCGCACGGCCTGGACCGCTGTGTGCCTTTGCCTCTACGTGGCGCACGTCGGCTTCCTGACGCTGGTGCGCTGGGACTACGGCTACAACATGGCCGCCAACGTGGTGTGCGGTGTGGTACAGAACGTACTATGGAGCTGGTTTTCGTACCGCTCGTGGACGCGCACCCGGCAATTCTGGGCCGTGTGGCCCGGCATTGCCGTAACCTGGGTGATGCTGGCCATGAGCCTCGAGCTGTTTGACTTTCCGCCGGCCTTTGGCGTCTTCGACGCGCACTCGCTGTGGCACCTCGGCACCATCGGTCCCACCATCCTTTGGTACAAGTAGGTTTCGTCTCTTTCTCTTTTCTCCCTTTTCCTCATCACTATCAAAGAGCCCATCCTGACCCGTTCAGCTACTTGATCAAGGACGCACTCGATGACCTCGGCGCCAAGAATAGATTCAAGGAGTAGGAACGCAAGTCTCCGTCATTGGCTTCTTCTTGAACGGTCTAGGGATACAAGTATCCAGGAAAATGTACACATACAATGTCAGAGTACGAAGCGGCGATCTGTTGTTCCCCCTGTAGGGTATTGCACTGTTAGGTTGTTTTCTATCAAAAGGGTAGAGCATAAAAATGATAATGAGACTTAGATTGTAGATTAACTTTTCGAATAGTATTTCATAAGTAATGGACAACAACACAATAGACCCTTTAACTGGTATGAACGTTGAATCCTCACGGCAACCCCTTCGTCCTTGTCCGAAATCAATCATCCATTGGCATGTACCGTGGTCCCTCGGCCCGCTGGATCTTTTGCAGGCGGTCGAGCGTCCGCTGTCTGCCAGCTCGCTTCTCCCGGAGCCGTTCCTTGTCCAGCTCAGTGAATCCGGACAGCTTTCTGCGTGTCGGCGTGCCCTGCCCTGACAGGGTCGGCGATGAGAGCCGTTGCGAGCTGCCCGGCGCAAAAAGAAGAGACGACCGCTTTTGCTGCTGCTTCTGGGGTGTAGAGAAGGGTGATCCCTCGCGACTGCGACTGTTGAGGCTTAGCTTCCTAATCTGCGCTTCCAACACATCAATGTCGCCACTTCGCTTCTCTGCCATGGCAGTCATCCGTGCAATGGTCCGCATCACGGCATCCACAGTTGGCACCGGCGAGTTTCGTCCGTTCGCGGTACCAGGGCCGCCGGCGGCGGCGGCAAGCGATGATATCTTGGTTCGAAGCAGAACAAGCTGCTGTTCGGCCTCCACAAGACGATCCATGACGCTCGTGAACGTGCGCCGCAGGTCGTTTTGTTGAGCGGCCTGCTCCGCGCTCAAAGGCAACGAGCGCGCCGCGGCAATATGGTCGGGATTTGCTTGGGACTGAATGAGCCGTGCCAAGTCGTCGTGCATCACCTGCAGTCGGTTGCCGTCCTTTAACAGGGTTTCGGAGTCGACAAGAATTTCGCTCTCGTTCTTCACCCGTGACCGTTGAAGCCGCACAGGAAGATCCCGGCTCACGATGGCACCCAGATCATCCACATCACACAGCACCCAGCTATCAGCATCATCCAGATCGTCCTCCGTCTTGACTTCGTGAAGGCCGTCGATGTGAGAATGTCCGCGGAGGAACGCGTCGATGTTGCGACTGTTGAGCTTCAAAACAAGGATCATACGACTGATATCCTGATACACAGCTTCCACCTGGGAGGCAATGGTATCACCGCCAGCAATATCCGAGTCCAAAATGTAGAGGCACTCGGCCAGTTGGCGCGTCGGCGGCAGCAGCTGGTCAAGCTCCCGATCGATGACGTCGTAGCTGTCTTCTTCCCTGAGCTCTTTAGCTTCCGCCGCAGCTCGTGTGGCATCCGCCTTCCGCTGCTCCTCAATATTTGGATCGGACGAAGCAAGTCTGCTGGCAAAGACACTACTGCCGCCAGTTCCTCGCGCACCAGCCGCCGAGAGCCGTCCTTGGCGAGACGAATCACGCAGAAGTTGCGAGGCCATGCCCGGTGCACTGAAAGAGCGTTGCGAATCCTCACGGAAGAGGCGACCAGGAGCGCCGCCCTGGTGCTTTGCTGCAGGTCGTTGCGGGCTAGGCGACCGCGGGCTGGTTTCTTGCGGGGCCCGCGAAGGCCGAAGACTAGGCGCATCGGCAAAGAGCTGCGATCGTGGTGCATCGATGTGCGAGAAACCCGAGTTGACGCTTGCATCGTTGCCGCCCACTGTGGTGAAAGAACCATGTGTACTAAAGCTAGGGGTTTTCACGAAGCCGGTTGTGGAGCGGCTCAAATGCTTGCCCACATCAGTGCCGCTTCCCTCGTCGTCATCTTCGCCAGTGTCACCACCTTCATCGTCTTCGGCCTCATCGTCTTCGGCCTCATCGTCTTCGGCCTCATCGTCTTCAGCCTCACCGTCTTCGGCGTCTTCGTCTTCTTCATCAGAATCTCCTTCTTCTCCCTCTTCCTCGGAGTCATCTTCGTACGACCCTTCGGAGGAGGGCGACACAGGTGGCTTTGGTAGGTTTAAAAAAGGATTTCGAAGGATGGATTCATTGCTTGGAGCAGCAGCAGAGGAGAAAATAGACATAGACGATGATGGCTTCGATGAAGTCTTTGAAGAGCTAAACAAGTCGGAAGTGGGAGCAGCCGACTTTTCGAACTTGGGTTTGATCTTCGTATTGGCTGCCACAAAAGAATCGGCGGGTAGCGATGCAACCTCGGTAACGCCCCTGTCGTCTTCCTTCTCGGTCTTTGCTTTTGGCTTGACAAACGGATCAGGCGGCAAGGGCGGTTCGGCAAGCGGCTTCGCCTTTGGCTTCGCGAACGGATCCGGAGGCAACGGAGGCTCGGCTGATGTGCTCGGCTTCGTAGCCTTGAAAGAAAACGGGTCGGGAGGTAGTGGTGCGTCTTCTCCTGCAGCATTGTTAGACGGAAACATCGAGGGAGGAGAATGTGCAGATTGTGTGGACTGTGTAGAGGCGCCGGAAGATGACGAGGAGTCCCCGAGCAGGTAGGGAGCCTTACTGATGGTGTCGGGCGGTAGAGGCTGGGTCTGCTCCTGCTGCTTGATTTCGGCCTCTTCCTCTATGGAATCGACCTTTTGGGCCTCGTTATTCTTTGAGCTCTTTGCCGTCGATGCTGCCCCAGGCTTGACCAGGCTGCTGAATAATCCCGGAACTGAGGGCTTGCCAAAAAGGCTCGAGCCACTGGTAGTCCCGGAAGCGGCTCCAAAGTGGGATGTACCAGGGGCACTCCCCGAGGGTTTGCCAAACGTATTTGAGGTTTCTGACGGCTTGCTAAAAAGCGACGTCGATGGTGCGCTGTCAGAGCTAGTAAGGGGGTTATAAAATCGGGAGCTTGCTGGTGCCGGGGTTGTCGTCGGCGTCGTTGACTCGAACGCATCCGAAGAAGGCCTAGCGGTCCAGCTTTCTGAAGGCGGCGTGGGCGCTGATGGAGTCGGGACGTCCATATCCTCATCCTTCTCAACGGCAGCCGCTGGCTCGTTCTTGGCTGCTTCTGCCAACGATAGGCCGAAGCCGCTGCCAAACAAGCCGCCACTGCCAGTAGTTTTGTTCTTTTGTGGCGTCTTCTCGTTGTCATTCGCGGAGTCCGGATCTGCCTTAAAGGTGGTACCCAAGACGAATGGCGACGAGCCAAAAGCAGACGAGCCAGTTGGGGCGCCCACTTCCTTGGCCGGGGAAGAAAATCCTGGCACATTGCCTGTGCCTTGGGTACTCGCAGATCCAAATATGTTGTCATTGGTGTTGGAGGACGCGAAAGGACTGCTTCCCGAGGGGACCGAAGCAAATATGTTTGGACCACCGTTAGAGTTGCTCGCACCAAGAGCAGCAAACCCGCTTTGTCCAGTGTTACTAAAAGCTCCAAAGGGGCTGACGCTTGGCGGCTTGTTGTTGGAAGCCGCAGCGCTTCCAAAAGGCGATGCAGTGCTGCTGCTGGCAAAGGCAGAGAAGCCGCCAGAGGGTGCAGCGGACGACATGGCCGGAGTGGCACCGAAGCTTGACTGACCAAATGTCGGGCCAGATGAGGCTTTAGCACCCGAGCCCCAAACAGAAGGTTGCCCTCCCAAGCCGGACGGCGCACCGAAGGCTGACCTGCTACCAAGCGCGGACGGTGTTCCGAAAGCAGGAGCCTGTGGCTGCTTGGAAGCAGCTGGAGAACCTCCCGGCGACGGCGCCCACGGAGAAGAGACAGTGCTGGTACCAAATGCAGGAGCAGTACTAGACAGTGCAGGGCTCGTTCCAAAGGCCGGCCCTGAAAGAGCAGACGGCACGGGAGCGCTCGCTGGCTTTGTAGCCTTGCCGCCATCGACGGCTACCAGGCCAGGAAAGGTTGTGCCTTGGCGGATCGACTCGTTGTAGACTACCCACCATGCGAGAAGAACGCCTTCATTGTTCAGCACCCAAAGGCCAGGCAGCGGGCCGGGCGACTCGTCCATCTCGTCCGTCGGAATTGGCTTTGGTACTTTGTCAGTGCTCGATAGGTCCAGTGCAGCGCCAATGGGATATGTGTCGTTATAGTCGGCCGACATAGGCAGCTGTGCACGTCTGGAGTCATCGGCGAGCTCGGTCGTCGTGAACACATTGGTGATCTTCTCAGCGGCAACACTGGAGGCTAGAGGCGACTTGGAGCGAGACAGAAGGCCAATGTTCTCTACGGCCGTGGAAGCTACAAGCAACAGGTCCTGGAGGTTTGGAGGGAAGTCGCGGAGGCGGAGAACGGTATGATGAGGAGTCTTGTCGCCAAAGGGCTCGACCGGGTCGTGGAGCTTCTGGAAGATAAACTCGGGCGTGGTGCCGGCCTTGGCGTGCCGCGTGACAATGTGGTAAGCCGATGGGCTGCCCGGTGTGGTTGGGTTGTGCACGAGGAGAAAGACGTCGTTCTCCAGCCATGAGATGGATGCCACGTAGACGTCACCCAGCTGCGGTGGCTTGGGGATATGCGCCTTCTCTTGGCCGTCAGGCGTCATCTGGATGACAGAGCCGTCGGCCAGGCCGGCGACCAGCTGCTTGCCCTTGCTGCTCCATGCGGCGCAGCTGACCTGCGAGCGCAGGACAGGCTGGCCGCTGGGCCCATTGCGAAGCGAGCGTTGCTGCAGGTCGGCTATGAGTAGGTTACCGTGGGCTGTGACCAGGGCAACCAGTTCGGCTTTGTCGGCCATGGGATTGACGACGAGAGAGCGCAGTGCTTCACCGTTGGTAGACAGCTCAAACGTCGACTGCGCAGCATTGCCCTGTGCAAGAGGCTGCACATCGTAGACTGCCAGGCCGCCACCGGCCTCCGCTGAAAGCACGAGATGTGACTCGTCTGCGGTGAAAGCCAACTGCGACACCCGTGTGGGCATGGGGATCCTAGCTTGCGGTGCAAACGCCCGGATGTCGTTGTCATCGCCGCCGCTGCCATCGGCAGTGATGGCCTTGCGCACGGCATCGGTGGTCGCGATGTGTACGGCATCGGGACCTGCCGCGGCAACAAGGCCGCAGTGGGACGCAATGCTTATGAGCGAAGCTGTAGGCAGTGGCGGCTCGGTCCATTTCGAGACAAACTGGAGCTTCGTCTCGCCAGCAAGACTGAGGAAGCCGAGGCCCTGAAAAGTCTTCGTTAGTGATGTGCCGTAAGATCGGATGCACAAGCTATACCCCCATGATGCTCACCTCGGTCTGAATCAGCTCGAGATCGGATCCCTCGACTACCTGCGCACCGTTGCCGCCGCCACCGGCCCCAGCACTGGCTCCTCCTCCGAGACTGCCAAAGCTAGAAGCCATCTGAGTCTGCCCACTAGCCGCGGGATAGCGACCGAGGAAAGCTGTTGGTGGTCTTCTTGGAAATAGGTGTAGAATTCAACTGTTCGGGGGAGGAGTGTAAGTTTTGTAATGTTTCTTCGGGCACTGTTTTCGAAGAATCACAGAAACAGGTCTCAAGACAATAGCAAGCACCTGTAGCTTCTGCCGGTGCGCCTTCTTGCTTTGAAACGAGTCGGCGGTGAACGTCGGTGAATGCTCGTGCTGGTGTGGCTCGTCAAGCTCAAACGGTCTTTTTCTGAGCACGACGCGGTTTGGAAGGCAGCTATGGCGTATTAGCTCCAGATGATGAGTGTTGGTCACGTGGTGGATTAGGTTGGTGATTGTTGGTTGGTGGTGAGTCTCTGTCGAGGCGGACCAATAAGACAATCAGCCAACGCTCCAGGTTAGGTAGGGGTGGCGCGTCTCAAAGCTGCCAGGCAAGAAGGCAGCTTTTAGCTTCGTCATCCCACAACAGCAAAAGAGAGGCATACCACAAGGAGCTGTGAGCTGTTATCCTCTCATCACCACCAGACGTCCATCTTCCACTCTCGAAATACCATCGGACCCTGGAACCAGAAGACCCGGTAAAGACGAAAAACGAAAGCAACGTGCTCTCTCTACCCGGCGTCTTCTCTGTTCTTGTCGACGCAAGAGCTGAAGCAAGCTGGGTTGCTGCTCGGCGCATCATTTCGCATTTTATTCGCACCTGTCTTCATCACCAGCGATGCCAGGTTTCGACTTCTCTAACTACAACCGCAATGCGGCGCTGCACGCCCGCGGCGTGCCTCTGCCCAAGGCTACAAGCACAGGCACGACCATTGTTGGCTGCATCTTCGACGGTGGCGTTGTGGTGCGTATATCCTTCTTTTTCTTGTCAATGCATTCTGGAAATATGACGATATTCTGTCTCTCCTGCTGTCGGAGTGCACTGGAAGCTAACCCTCCCTCAGATCGCTGCCGACACTCGTGCCACATCGGGTCCCATCGTTGCGGACAAGAACTGCGAGAAACTGCACTACATCGCGCCACAAATCTGGTGCGCGGGCGCTGGTACTGCTGCCGATACTGAATTCACCACTGCTATCATCTCGTCGCAGCTCGAGCTGCACTCCCTCTCGACCGGCCGCAAGCCCCGTGTTGTCACTTGCATGACCTTGCTCAAGCAACACCTGTTCCGCTACCAGGGCCACATTGGCGCCTACCTGGTCGTGGCCGGCGTCGATCCTACGGGCACGCACCTGTTCACGGTGCATGCGCACGGCAGCACGGACAAGTTGCCATATGTGACCATGGGTTCGGGCTCACTCGCTGCCATGTCCGTTTTCGAGACCAAGTGGAAGCCGGAGTCGCTGACGCGCGACGAGGCCGTGGCGCTGTGCAGCGAGGCCATCCAGGCGGGCATCTTTAACGACCTGGGATCCGGCAGCAACGTCGACGTGGCCGTCATCACCAAGGACAAGACAACGCTGCTGCGCAACTACATCACGCCAAACCAACGCGTGCCAAAGTTGCGCAACTACGTCTTCCCGCGCGGCACCACCGCTGTGCTTAATGAGAAAGTCACCATACGCAAGGAGGACCTAGGTGACTTCGTGACGGTGCACGACCTGCCGGAACAGGCCGAAGAGGCTGAGACGATGGAAGTCGACCCATGATGCTGGACTGAGGCGGCAGGGAAGAAGTATTCGATAGCCCCAGGGGCTGCAGGTTTGCGCAGGGAAGAATAAGGGTTTCCGAGTGCTGTGCCCTTGCGTGAACTTGTTAACTGCACCTCTTCTGCTGCGTGATTCAGTGTACTACCATCATCAATCTACTGTAAACCAAAGCCGTCAAAACGTGTTCAATGCGACGACCTGCAACACCAAGAACTTGTAAGCATTCGTACGGTGATATGAGCCATACTGCCGAGCAAGAGAGTACGGAACGAGGGCATTGACATGCTACCAGTTCAAAGTCCCACTCGCTGTAACTGTGTAGACATCGTGGAGCATATGATTATTCTAGAAAACGGAGACGATAATTCGCCCACGCAACAGCGGGACTCTCGCCAATATACCGTAGATCCTGGCTTTGAATATATCATGTAGACTAGTGACAGTGAAGCCGAGACTCAACTCCTGTTCGCGACGACGTGATTATAACGAAGAAAGCAAGTTGGGCATGATGATAGCTACATAGTCTTAACAGTAAACCGGCGAAAGAAATGGCGAACAGAATTAGAAAAACGCTAGAGAGGGTATACAAAGTGTGCCGGAGGGAAATGAACGACTAGAAAAGGAACCGAGTATTGCGCCCATAGTCCGGGTGTATGTCGAGTATATGTCAAGGCAAGAGAGGCATTGCTTATGAGCTATGCTTGATGCCAAAGATGTTTCTGGACCGAGACTTGGACCGCCCCTTGCTCGACTTGGTCGAATCTTTGTCGTCGTTGTATTTCGCTTTGTGAATCCTAGAGGAGATGGCATCAGTATGAGCTTGTGTTCGAAATAGTAAAGAGTGTCATCATGCCGTACCAGCTGTTGCCGACCATGCTCATCCCTTTCGCCTCCGCCTCACGATAGAAGTGAGCACTCCTCTTCAAGTTCTTCTTGCAGCCAATACCCCGGGCGTAGCAAAATCCGGCCTCGGCCAACGCATCGATATCACCCCAAGCTGTTCGAAAATCGTCAGTATCGCCGAACTTGTTGCGTAAACAAAACACAGAGTGATCCTGCCCCCCGACTTACCTCCGGCAATCTCAAAACAGCGCAAGCCGAGCGGCTTATCCTGCTCAATACCCCACCCATTCATGTAGCTAACACCCAGCTCGTAGACACTGAGCGCAAACTGGGCCTTACGTGTCTTGCGTTCGAGGACGTTGACGGTCTTCCCCTCTTTGACCAAAGCCTCATCGTCGGCAATTTCAACACTAGCACAATCTGCAGCCTTCCGTAGCCATTCCGCACCTTCCTTTGGATTGGCGCGCATTCCCCAGCCATGACGACATGCAAGTGCGTATAGAAGCATACCCGTGGGATGACCCTGGCGAGCGGCGTGGCGCAGATGGTAGGTTGACTCGTTTAGCTGACTCTGTTCATGCAAGGCAATGGCCCTTTCGACATGCTCTTCGGCTGGCACATCTGCGGCTGACACCAGTGAATGCATAGACCGAGGTTTGATCGTACTTGCGGAATCGCTTGTCACACCTGTCTTTGCAGTTGTGACCGACATTGGCGTTCTCCTTCGGGGAGACGGCTCGTGCGCAGACGGCGTTATTGAGCGGCCTCGATGTTCGTCAGATGAGTTGCGCCCATCGGTTGATGGACGGTTCTGACTATGGAAAGGCTGTGAAGTTGAGCCACCAATCTCTGTGCTCAGCTTCGTGCGCTCGAAAGACGGACGAGCAAATGAGGCACCACCTGAACTCGACGGCCGAGTAGGCGGAGATGGTGGGACCTGGCTACCGGCAGGGAAAGTCTGCACATTGCTTGGAGGCGAGATTGGCAGTTCCCACTGGAAAGACGCCGGCGGCTGTATCTCAGGAGAGTTCGGATTAGACCCTTGCAGCATCTTGCCACGCGGCAAAGAGAACTTGGCATAGATGTATGAAGGAGCGGCCGGTTGGTTGCTATCAGGTCCGGAAGACGACGAAGGATCAGAGAAACCCTCGCTATGCATGCTAACGGGGGTGTTTGCACTATCGTCTGCAAGTAGAAGGGATGACTGGCTGTAAGAGGTGTGGCTGTCAGAGGATGCCTGCCGCGCGGGACTTTCAAGCCCGGGGGTTCCCACTCGGCTCAACGGACGGGAAAAGTTAAAAGAAGGTCGTGGCAGAGGGGCAGATATATCGGAGTCGAATGATGGAGACCGATGAAAGGATCCAAACCCAGGTGACACCATGCCACTGCTATTTGACAGCTTGCGTGGCGCACCCAAAGAGTGAAAAGAGGAGCCCAGGTTGCTGTGGTTGTCTTCATCTGTTGTCTCTAATGGCGACGACAAGATGCTGGAGGATCGCTTCGGGAAGAGAGTGCGAGGGGGAGCGAGCCCACCACTGGAAAGTTCAAAGGACGTTTTCTGCAGGGTCATCATCTTTTCAGGCGACTGCGAAAAGACACCGTGGCCCGAGGGGGGGTAGGGGGACAATTGTGGTGTCGGTATCTGCTGCTGCTGTTGTTGCTGCTGTAATGGGGGTGGATACTGCCGCTGTCGTGATCGCCGGCTCTGCGGCGAGTCTGAAGCTCCGTTGTAGTGCTGTGGCTTTTGTGGTGAGCTTGACAGGTGCAACTCCTCTGGTGCTGGATTTTGGGCGGGGTGTGCAGCACCGTCGGATACACCAGCCTCCGTGACGGTCGCAGCGGCCTCCGTTAGCCGCTGGCCAGTCAATGCCTCGTCGGCCAATGGAGACGGCGACCGCTCCCGCCGAGCCCCAAACATGCTCGGTTCCTCCTCATCAGCAACGCTCCGAAGCGGCTCTTGAAGACTACGCTGATGTGCGTACGCTGGTATAGGTAGTGGCAGATGCTCTTCATCAGGCGTTGGCGGGATGTGGCTCAGCCGGGGGTGCATGGACTGTGGTCGGACGGAAGGAATCTCGACCTCGGGCGTTCTTGTGCAGTATCCGTTGGGAGTCAGAGGCTGTGAGGATTTTGAGGAGAACGGCGGGCGTGTGTTGTCGTCGGAGTCCTCGTTCTCGTTCTCGGAATAGGAATCCATTGAGAGGGAGCGGAAATAATCCGACCGGCCCTGGACCACAAGGGGGCTTTCGATTGTCAACGGAGGCAGGCGGCTCATGCGCTTGTCCGACTTGGCGCTCTCTTCCAGCTGCTTCGCCAGCAGGCGGCTCTGTAGTTGAAAGGCATCGAGCGGTGATAATTCAGGAGGAACCTCGCCGGCCACATGGATGCGAGGAGACCTGAGGGACCGGGAAAGCGACGTCTGAGACTGCGAGCGCAGGTCTGCAAAATTCGGCCTCGTTGGAGTCATGTTGACAGATGACGAGCGTGATGGTCGACTTCGAGGGATACCATAAGGAGTTTGCGGCCGCACAACACTGGCCGCAGACAACAGAAATGAGGTGACTCGTGTGATAGTTCGTGAGTTGGCCGGCAATATGAGCTGCGAGAACGGGTTTCAGAGAAAGAGCACGCGTAAACGAGGCGCCGCCGTGACGAAGTCACGCTTTTTGAGTGCCGACAGCCTGGTGTGAGACGGCGAGTAGATGTCAGGACTAGGGGGCAAACAGTTGTCCACAAACACGAACGCCGTGTCGTGGTCAAAGGTGGAAAGATGCGTGAAGCTTGGCTAGGACGAGAGCCCCAGGCGAGTGTTGGCGAGAGAGGCCGGCGCCTTTGGATCTGTGTGCGCGTTGTTGTCTTTGCCTCTTCAGGACGAGCGCATGACAGATGAGGTCAAACCATGCGCTGAAACGGACACGACGGCTACGGCAGAATGCGCTGGTCCATGCGGATCGACAGGCGAGAGAAGGTTCGAGAGAACGGTACAGAACCGACGCGCTTTGTTTCTTTCGAAAAAGAAGGCAGAAAATCCCGGCGGAGTGGCGCGTGGGAAAGAGGTAGAGTAGGGGTTGACAGCGACAGGGAAGCAACGAAGATCGTGGTGCAATCGGCGGTATTGGGCGATAGATGGGAAGAGCCGCTCGAAGGCAGTCGAGGGAGGAGTTGCGCGCGAAAAGAGAGCCGGCACTGCGGACGTGCTGGAAGACGAAGAGAGATCGGGATACAATAATGGTGCGATTAATGTTTCGAGTCGTCAAGAAAGAGGGGGCAGGAAGTGATATAAAGGAGAGCGAATGTTCTGGACGGACAGAAAATGCGACGAACGTGGTTGTCGTAGACTCGTAGCAGATTGAGGGGGACAATGAAGAGCGGAACCGAACAAAAACAAGAGAAACACGGCCAAGAGCAGGAAGAGATGCACGGCCTATGCTTGACACGAGGAATCTGAAATGAAAATCGGTTTCTTTCTGGTTTGGCGCAAGCGAGGGGGGGCTAGCAAGAGTGCTGTAGGGAATACTCCGTAAGAGGTAGCGGGTGGTGGCAGAGGAGGGGAAGAAAGGGGCCAGTGAAAAGGGTGGTAATGTCGAAAGGACGAGCAAAGTGACAGGGGTTGGCTAGAGTGGACCGTGACAAACTGTCTGTCTTTGGTCTGTCTTTGGCAGGCGACAATGACGAGGTGAAATGCCAGTCGAAATGAGCGTTAGACAAAGACGAGCCAGGGATGGCAGGCCACGCCGTGGCTGCAGGAGGATGGGTATCTGTGTGACTAGGTACGGCGCTTGAACTTGAGTACGCTGTCGCTGTCAATGGGCGGTTGGTGATTGATGTGTTGATTGGGGACAGATGGACGGAGAAAGAAGTCGGGAGAGGAAATCGACCACCACAAAAGCAGGGAGACGCGACGATCGTAACAGGAAGGTGAACCAGGGGCAGAAAACGGGACGGCAAAAATGGCGTGTGTGGTCCCCACGGTGTAAGGGAACTGTGAGCATAGCATGTTGGAAGCCGTTGTGCGCTAGAGAAATAAAAATACGGGGTGCATAGCAGGGTATGGTGCCTGTATTCCAAGGGGTAGCCGAGAGATTTCGCACGTCTTCAGGACAGACCCACTTGGATCTGCACCGAAAATAGCGACAGTGGAGGCAAGAACGAATTCCCGTGTTATCTTACAGACTCGTACTCCGATGTACCTACTCCGTATTGTAAGGTACTTCCCCAGGGGATCAGGGAAAGGGGATACGGAGTGTTCAGAGTACAGAGCATGCAGAACGTAATGAGGAGTGGTGATGGTAAGACTGAGCGAGGCAAGGAAGTAGACAGGAACACGAGTACGCACGCAGTGTGACAGGTCGCGCGCGACGCGACGGTTGTAGTCAGTGAGCTAGCGAGCTTAGGCGTGTGCGCCAGAAGGAAAGACTGGCAGGGGCGAAGGCGGCAAAAGTAAAGATAAGGTTCGAGAGAAGAAAAAGAAAAACTCCTTGAACGTGCACTTGTGGCCTGCCTGCATATGCAGGTCGATCCTCCCGCTGATGCAGGGTTTATGTCCAGTCGAACATCGGACGAGTTCAGACGCAGTCTGAACTTCATTGCATGCATGGCTTTCGGTAGACGGAGTAGATTGTGTCGGCAGCAGCCAATGAGCGCGGCACAGCACTGGAGATTGCGACTGTCAACGATTTCGTAGCTTGTGCAACAAAACGGTTCTGAAGCAGGCACATCAAAGCAGCATACAGGCTCAGCGACCAATAAGGGCGGAGGACAGGGGTGCCTCGGAAAGTTTAATGACCATCGTGGCGAAGAGGTTGAAGCTGAGCTTGACGCAGTTTGCTGTAGACGTCCAATAGACGACAGAAAAGGTCCTTTTGAACAGCGGCTTATGTTTCTGGTATACCAACTGAAACAACAAGACCATAAAAACAAAGAAAAAAAGATATGGGAAGGAAAGAAGAAAGAAAAAAGGAAAGAAAAAAAATCCTCAAACTCCTGTAAAATGCATACAATATCCCAACCGCTGGCTCTTAGCAACCTCGCCGCCTACAAATCCTTCGACCGCAGCTTCTTCAGCCGCGTTGCGCCTTCGAACACCGTCCGGTCGACGGCTGCTGCCACTGTGAGTGTACCGCCAATGATGGCGCAGAGTCCGGTCAGGAAGCCAGCAAACGTCTTGGCCCGCTCCTCGCGGTTGACAACCTTCATCGGCGAGATGTCCTAGGTTGAACTGTCAGCAAAGGAACCAAAATGCCACTTGTCGAGTCACACCAAAGTCAATGCGGGACGGGAGTGAACGTACATAGCTAAAGAAGACGCCCGGAATGCCGCCCCGCGCGTGCAGTCTCTCCTTGTGGCCCTCGGCCGCGTCGTCGCCGCCTTGCAGACTGCGCTTGTGGCTGGTCACCGAGTACTGGTGCGTCTCGACGCTGCCGTCTGCCAGCAAGCCATACGACCCGACGGCCGTCGACGTGTCGCTGTCCGATCGGTCGTCATGCACGTAGCCCCGGAACGTCTTCTCCCAGCCAAGCGCCAGGTACGACGTCGGCACAATCTTGATAAAGTACATGAAGTTAAAGTTCGGGTCCGAGGTCTCTTTCCGCACGCCGTCCAGCGGGTTGACGTGGTGGCTGGTCCAAGGCTGAGACGGCGACGCCGACGACCAGCCCTGGCCACCATTCAGCCGCTTCGCAATCGCCTCGGGGATCTGGGGGCCGAAGCGAAGAGAGTGGATCGTGTGCGAAAACGAGTGCATCTGCGGCACCGGCACGTCCCAGTAGTTCTTGAGATCGTGCACGTGCATGTTGCCGTTGCTGAAGCTGCGGCCCGGCGCAATGTGGAAGTTGCCGACCACCTTGTTCACGCGCAGGCCGCCTTCGATGCGGCAGCCCTCGTGCCGCTGCTCGTCCAGGCGCTCCGCAAAGTGCTCACGCTGGCACTGCTCGACGTTCTCGCCGCGGCCAAACGCCCACGACGCGCCAGCGTACGCCTCGCGCACCTCTTCACACGTGTTGCAGCAGCCTGCCTTGGTTGCGCTGGCCGGCGCCGGTGCGCCGTAGCAGGGGCCGCAGTAGTCCGGGTCCAGGTGGGTCGCCACTTCGTCGGCGGCGTGCAGGTTCAGGTCCTTGGCCTCGATCTCGGCACCGCCCTCGTTCTGGGGCCGCAGCCGCACCTTGCGCACGCCATGCTGCACCCCGTGCTGCTGCTCTCCCGACACGTCCATGACATCGAGCGTCAGCAGCTCACACGGGATGCGTGGGAACGTAATGTTGAGGTGGATCTCCATGCGCTCGCCGCGGCCCTTGTCAACAACCAGCTCCGGGTGCACGACAATGCGCCGGTAGTCGAGCCACTCGCCCCAGGACAGGTAGAGCACAATAATCAGCGACACAATCGTGACAATGCCGCCTGACGTCGTGCGGATGCGGGCATCCTCGACGGTCTTGGTAAAGGCGTCGAGCCTTGTGAACCGCGACTTGGGAGCCATGGCCGTCGATCGGGAAGCTGCCCAGCAGCTAGTAGAGGCGGTAGTGTGCAAGATACACTGCGAGAACGGAGCTCAATGAAGAGGAGATGGTCGAAGAAGAGCAGAGCCGAGGAGTGAAGAGCGTCTGTGGCCGGTGCGAGACTGAAACACTAGTAAAGAGAGAAGGCCGTTGCCGACGAGGACGTCCGAGAGGAGCTGTGCAATGGACAAGACGACAAGAAGAAGCAGTAGCCCCCGGAACGACCAACAATATCAAAATAAAAAAGGATAGGAAACGGGTTCCGTCGCTGTCGAGAATGCAGCTCTTCTTTGTCGTCGTCGGAGTTGAGCCAGGCTCGTCGGAGGTCAAAGAACAATAGGACCTAAGGAGCCCCCCAAAAGGCCACCTTCACCTTTGAAATCTGCCCTGCAGTAGTTTTCTAGCGGCGGTTCCACGGCTTGGCTGAAGAGAGGTCCCCACTTTTCCCCCAGGAACGCATGGCCAGCGGCGGAAGGCGGCGATTAAATTGTCCGAAGCATTTCCAGCGGCATAATGCGCTGCAGCGCCTCCGTGACTCACTGCTGGCTCGACAAAACAACAAGAAGCGGTGGACATGCGGTCTGCAGCGGCGCCGCCCTTGTAGGACAGACTTGGGACGTGTATGGAGAGCTGGCTACGGCTGTGCCGCACGGCTGGTTATATAAACAGGAAAGAAAACACACCAACCCTACGCTTCAACCTCGTCCCAGCTTCTCTCCTCCCGGAGTTCTTCCTCACCCAATCCTGTCCCTCCAATGTCTGACACTGTCTTCCCAACGGAGCCCGTCCTCCGCCTCGCCAACTGTGTCCTCCGCCCCTACCATGCCTCCGACCTCCTCCTCATGCGCCTCGCGGCTGACGACCGGTTGGTTTCCAAGTATATGCGCGACGCCTTCCCCCATCCGTATACGGAGGAGTCCGCGCTCACCTGGCTGCGCCTCTGCAGCGCTGCCGGGCTGGAAGAGGAGCCAGGAGCAGAGAAGCAGGCGCAATCGCCCGCCGCCGCCGCCAGTCCATCCCGTGACGACCTGCACGTCGCCATCTGCCTCCATGATGGAACGTTTGTCGGCAGCGCCGGCCTGCGCGCCATCAGCTCCGACGGCACGGATCGCTACACGCGCGAGATCGGCTACTGGATTGCCCGTAGCCACTGGGGCCGTGGCTTGGCCAAGGAGGTGATCACCGGGCTCAGCCGGTGGGCGCTGTCGCTGGCTAGCGGCCGTCTGACGCCCGACGGCCAGCCCTTGCGTCGCGTTGAGGCAGGCGTGTACTCGGGCAACACGGCGTCGATGCGCGCGCTGGAGCACGCCGGATATCTGCGTGAGGGCGTGCGGCGACAGGCCGTTGTCAAGGGCGGCGAGGTGCATGACGTGGTCCTGTATGGCTTCGTGGCAGAGGATCTCGAGAAAGCACCATCGACAGCACGAGCTGCAAACTAGACGTGCGACAATGTTGAACCTACTCCCCCCTGATTCAACGGTTGTTTTATGCCATTTATTATGCTCGGTAATGCTAGATGTAACGGTCTGTCATAACCAAATAGTACTGTTGACTGTTTGATCGTGGCTGTCTTGCTATTCAACACTTTTCCTTTTTCTGCTCCATCGCCCTGGCATAGTTATGAGCCATGGCGGCCAAAGTGCTTGATCCACTGTGCATCGTACGGGTCCAGCTGCACCGCGCTAGGAGGACGTGACCGGCCAGCCGCGGTAGCCCTCTCGACAGGTGTATCACGCCTGCGCTTGCCCGGCGTCACATTTGCCGCCGTTATGTTGCCGCAGTCGGGTCTTGTAAGGTTGTTGCCAAAGGTGTCTGCCGTCCAGAGCAGCACGCCATTTGTCCAGCCAAAACCCTCCACGACCGTATACTCGCCACCACTGCCTGCACCGTTCGTCGAGTTGTACGTGTACTTTTCGAACATGGTGCCGTTGTCGGACGGATCGAGACCCTTGAGCTGAGGCGTCTGGGATGTTGAGCCTCCGGTGGCATACCATGTGCAGAAAGTTGAGTCGAGATATCGCTGACCCAGCCGCAGCGCCAGAGTCTGCAGGTCCTGGTAGTCCGTGTCGTTTGTGCCAAAAGTCGGCGGCGTGTTTAGCAGACCCTGCATCAGGACGTGCTGCAGCGGGGGCCACACGTTTGGCTGGTCCCACTGCTGGCCCGTTTGCAGGTTTGTCGCCGGGACGCCTCCAGCATAACTGTCTAGGTAGTCCTTGACATGGGCATACGCCTGTTTGACAGCCAGAGGATTATTCTTGAGCTGCTTCGGCGCGGCTCCGGTCCAGAACGGGTAGAGCTGGGCGATATTGAAAAGCACCTGGTAGCCAGGCGGTGCAGCGTCGGTCTCGGACGCATGGGTTGTGTTGTCGCGCGGCACAAAGATGTTTTGAGCTTTGGAAGTTAGGTTGTAGTCAAAGTAGCTAAAGTGCGTCTCGTTCCACAGCAGCTTGAACATGGCCTCGCTGCGGTTCTGCGCGGTGCCTTCCCAGTGTGCTGCGCCGGTAGTGTTGCCGGTCAGGTTGTGGAAGGATGCGATCGTCAGTTCGTTCCAGTAGAGGATGGAGTTGAGGTCTACAGGAACCAGGTTATTGATGTTGAGCGAGCGCAGTGGGAAGTACGTGTCGGTGGCCGAGTCGTTCGGACGGGCCAGCCAGCGTGTGCCGTAGTCCCAGCCCGACTCGGCCCCGCTGGCGAGTTGGGCGTATAGGGCAGCCTTCTCTGGGCCACTCAGCGGCGCAGGCTGCGGGTAGACAGTCCCGTTGGAGGAGTAGTACGACTGGTTGTTGGCGGTGACATAGTCCTCGAGGTACGACTCGGGCCGTGGCTGATTGTTCAACACCGAGTAGCTGGGGGTATTAGCCGTGCTGTGAGTCAAAAGAAAAAGAAGGGAAGAAACAAGATCAGCACGTACTGGTTTAGGACGTAGGTCCTGTTGTCCGACGCGACAGCCGACACGGACCGGTTGGTGGTCCAGAAATCGTGCTCTTTGAGGAGCAAGGGAATGGCACGGTCGAGAACGCTTGTGTCGTTGGTGTGCTCAATGTAGATGCGGATCATCTGCGATAGGAGGGGCGGTTGCGAGCGGTTGAGGTAGTAGACGCGGGCTCCGTTGGGCACGAAGCCGTACAGGTCGACCAGATCCAAAAAGTTCTCAATGGTGTTGAGAGTGATGTTGACAAAGGTGCCGCCGGTGCGCAGCAGGCCCTCGACGATCCAGTAGGAGTCCCAGTAGTAGGGCTCGCGGAAGCGGCCGCCGGCAACAACAAAGGTGCGGTTGACGGGCACGAAGCTGGACTGGCAGCCGGAGCAGCTGGTGTTGCCGGTTCTGCCGGTGTAGTGACGTGTCAGGTCGGGCCAGATGCCGATGACTTTCTGCACAAACTCGGAAATGACTGTGTCGTTGAGCTTTCTCACAAAGGTGGCATTGGTGGTCAGCTCGCTTTCAGGCACGCTCTCGAGCTCGCCGCCAGCCGCCGCAAAGTATGTGCTGAGAAAATTGTTGAGTTCAGTGTTGTTTGCGAGTGGCTGACTGAGGTTATTGAAGGCGGCCACCACCTCCTCGAGTGGGCGTACTGTCGGCCTGTGTAGATGTAGTTCCCGTCGTCAGCTGTCTGGCAACAGATGTTCTGGGGGGTGGACAGCTGCCGACACTCACATGTCCACAAACGTCTTGGAGTCGGCAAACGGCTTGGCCAGTTCGATGCCTTTGAGAATGTCGCCAAAACAGTAAAGCGTGGAACTGCAAGGCGCAATGACGGTGCCGTTGTTGAAGAGGGCAGCGGCCGGCTGCGCCAGAAGAAGCGCTGCGACCGCAGCAGATGTGGTGACCGTCCTCATGACGGAGGAGACGGATGCCATGGGGCCGCGGTAGGGCTGTGGTGCGGCCGCCATCTGGTAGACAGGTCGTCTCTTTGTGCGGCGGTAGGGGACCTTGACAGTAGTGTTTATTCTGCACGAAGCGGAAAGTGGCACAGAGTTAAACGGGGCTGGCAGAGCAAGAGGAAGGTGCGATCAAGGGTACGAGAGGAAGCCGGCTTCAAATACAAAGGCGGCCGCAGCTGCAGCTGCTCCAGGGCAACAACGGACGTCTTGAATTGGGATGCTCTAGGATCGTCATGGGGCTCCGGCAGCCTGGTCGACTGTCTGGCTACGACCTGGGGTAACGCACACGGCGCAATGGCGGCGCAACCTCGGGACTGAAAGTACGTTCACAGCTACACAACGCTCATGGAAGAAGCGGCCGGCAAAACGGGCAAAACGAATATATTGGGTGCATCTGGCCGAAGTTTGGAGAGATTCTATGAGAGAGCTGCCTGTTTCTTCCGCCTCCACTTCTTGGTGCATCTGCTGTACGCAAAACTCACCGAAGTGTACATCGGGCCGTTTGGAGAGACTTGACTGCGTAAGCCGTATTTGTCTACCGCACGGTGTTTCTCTCGGGCAAGTAGTGACCGGAAGGATGATGTCAAAAGCCACAAAGGCGGTGGATTTCCCCGCATTCCCCAGAACTGAAAGGGGAAGCTGCGGCCTTCTCTGCACACCTGTTTGCGAGCCCGCGCCGATCGCCTCGCTTCTTTACCACGGCCACTTGTATGTGGCTGCTTGAAACCAAGTATTTCTGCGCAAGCTTTGACCGGAAAGGCCTCGCCGCGTTGGTGACGTCAGGCATCTGTGTCGAGTGGGAAAAGCGCGGCGCCTGTCATTTCTAAACCGTTGCCGCTTCTCTCCCAGGTCATAATACAAGCCAAGCAGATCAAGATGGTCAGGCAGGTCCACCCGCAGAATCACAAGAGTGTTCCCTCCACTGTGCCTCCGCCGAAGTACGCCCGCTCTCGCATCCCCCTCTTCATATTTGTAGCCAACGCCCCGGCAAGGTGCAACGCACACTGCAGCTGCCCCGGACTCGCCCTGCTTCCTGCCTATATGTACTTCATTGCTGCGTCGGGTACATGGACGGCGTCGGCGCGGGCTCTGCTACTGCCGCCGCCGCAGCCTCGGCCTTCCCCTCCAGCGCCTTGGCAAAGACACGCCCCAGGCGCGGCAGGACCTCCTCGCGGTTCTGGTAGATCTGGTAGTGGATCACCAGCCGGTTGTGGTGCAGCCTGAGGCCCTCGGCTGCGCCGAGGCTGTCCATCGTCTCACCAGCGATGCCCGACGCCGCCAGGTCCAGCCAGACCATGTTGGTGTCCACCGGGTACAGCAGCCGACCACCGCGGTCCGTCCACAACCTGGCAACCTCCTTGGCCAGCGTGTGCGTATGCCGCAGCAGGCCGCCCTCGCCATTGGGGCCCGTGCCAAATGTCTCGTCGACGGCAACGCGTGCGGGCGCTGCGATCACGCCGGCCTGCCGCAGTCCGCCGCCAATGGACTTGCGGATCCACGTGGCGTGGCGGATGGCCTCGTGGCTGCCGACCAGCACGCTGCCGATGGGTGCGCCCAGACCCTTGGAGAAGCAGAGCGTCACCGTGTCAAAGCACGCTGCATAGTCCGCCAGGCTGCCGGCACCCGCGGCCACCGCCTCCCACAGCCGCGCGCCGTCGCAGTGCATCTTGATGCCGTGCGCCCTCGCCCACACCGCGATGCGGCGCGCCTCGACCAGCGGCAGGATGACGCCGTTGATCGTATTCTCGAGGCTGATAACGCGTGTCGGGCAGTCGTGCACGTCCGACCCGGTCACCGCGTTGGCCTGGATGTCCTCGAGCGTCAGGTAGACGCCGTTGCTAGGCGCCACCGTCTGCACCAGCGCGCCCGTCAGCGACGAGACGCCGCCCGCCTCGTAGACATAGATGTGCGACCGCCGGTCGCACAGCACGGCCTGCGGCGGCTGCGTCAGCAGCGTGCGCAGCCCGATTTGGTTGCCCATCGTGCCCGACAGCATGAGCAGGCCAGCTTCCTTGCCGGACAGCGCGGCGCAGTGCGCCTCCAGGTCCAACGTCGTCTGGTCCTCGCGGAACACGTCGTCCAGCAGCGAACAGTTCTGGATAGCCGCCAGCATGTTCGCTGTAGGCGTTGTCATGACGTCGCCTGGGCAAGAAAGAGGGATCAGCAAGCTGATGCTTGGAAACAGACGGGATGTTTTGTATGCTTACTTCGGAGGTCATAACCGCCCGCGCCGGCGCTGCCGACCCATCGGTTCGCTGGCGGAGCTGCTGCCATATTGTGCTGGAGTCGTTGGCGTGGCGAAGAATGAAACGATCGTGTGTCTGGCGCGAAGGCTGAAGCAGACGCACAAGAAACAGAATGAGTCAGTTGGAGGTTGGCGAGAGAGAGAGAGAGAGACTGTCGGGAATGACGGGAATGACGAACTGGAGACGGGCTTGGTAAGGCAAGGCCCGAAAGATATGCTTATGCGGAGCTGGCGCCGGGCTAGAAAGGCTTCCGGACGCGGTTGACGCTGGCGACCTTGATCGAACTGCCTCCTAGTTTGAATCGTACCGCGGAGGAGGGGTTCGCCCGCTCTATGTACCGGCTGCGGATACCAGGCCGCGGCTGGCCGCCACCAGTACAATCTGGCCACTGGACGAGCCATTGAAGGTGGTATCTTCATGCGGGATGTGAGAAGCGACCTGCGTCATTTAGGCGCTCGCAGCTCTGGAGTTATGGCCGAAGAGTTATACAGCTTTTGTGGGGATTTAAGCATAGGTACGTATTATCTAGTCCTTTTCTGCCTTTCTGAAAGGTACCCAGTTGTCCGAAACGTTTCAACCAACGCCACACCCGTAAGAGGCACAAATATCAGAGGCGCACTCATGTCTATAACAGCACCGTCCCGCTTGCCCCCACGATGTCCGCCGGTGCTTCCACCGCGGCCGCCATGGCCGGCTCGACCACCCGCTGCACCACGCTCTCGAATGCATCGCGTTCCATCAAGGCGCCAAAGAACAGACATCGCACCACGCCCACCAGCTCCCGCTCAAGTCTCTGCAGAACGTTCGTCTGCAGCAGCACTGTCGGCGGGTAGCGGGCCATCAGCTCAAACAGAGCCTGCACTGGAGCGACTTCCAAGTCCGAGAAGGGGTTGAGCGCCGCCGCCAGGTCATACAGCGACCGCAGCGTAATGGCGGGCGCCTGCCATGCAAGACCAGCAGCAGCATCGTATTTGTGCAGGTGCGCACACGTGGCTGCTTCATCCGTCGGGTCTTTGTTGGTTACAAGGCTGGCCTCGCCCACCGTCGCGCTGTCGAGCGCTGAGTAAATCGCGGCTGGCGCCTCGCGTAGCAACAGGTTGGTGGCCATGAGCGTGTGGCCGGCGTCGATCTTCGGTTCACTGCCTTCGGCCCGCTGGTATTGGTGGCTCGCGTGGCCCCAACAAACATGCTCGAGACTACGCCAGTCAGCAGGCAGAAATACAAGAAAGGCAATACATCCGAACGTAGCGTAACAACATAGACTGGAACACAACATACGCAAGAACAAAGTTGACCAGCTGGTGTACTTGGTCAATGGTAAAGCTTGGCATCGTCGGGGACAGTAGAGGCGGCTTGCGGTCGACCCTGCTGCTGGTGGGATTGGCCACCGTGGCTGCGGCCAGGTCTGTACTGAACTGTGGCACGAAGCCCTCGTCAAAGGGCGACACCGCGGTGAGAGGAGTGCTGCCTGTGTTTTCGCTGGCTGGGGCAAGGAAGTCCGCGGGAAGAACTTTGCTGGTGTCGAGACTCGCAACTTGGAAGGCCGGATTGCCGAGCAACGGGTCCATAGACACAGTGACCATGATGTCGTCCAGGTCGATGTCGTCGAAATATGACGTTGGAGAGGCTGTGCTGCCCGCCGTTTCGACGCTGCTACCTGCTGCTGACCAAGGTGAGGTCGTCGCACTCGTCGGCTGCGACGTGCCAGAAGGCGCGGCAGAAGGCGAGATGGACAGGGGCGACAGTGATGCCGACATGTCCTCGACGATCGGAAGAGAATACTGCGTTGTTGGGGATACGAAGGTACTGGTCGGTCCTGCTGGTGTGATGGAGAGTTGCGGGATGTTCCTCGTCGGGCCAGTGCTGCTGTCGTCGAAGTCACGCCGCCCTCCATGAGACGCCGCCCTGGTACGGATGCCAAGCAGCCGCCGGATTGCCTCGTTATCTTTCCGCAAGGCATGCCGCTCCAGTTCGGCCCTTGAGATCATGTCGCGCAGCGTTACGACGTCGACCTCTAGTTTTTGCAGGTACTCAGCCTTGCGCTGTCGGTGTTGGATCTGAGCCCGCCGAACCTGTGCCCGCCGAATGCGGGATTTCTCTTCGGCGGTCTGAGGCACATATTGCGTGCCTCCGTCAACAGCTTCGGATTTTATAAAGTCCCCTTGCTCTTCATTGCCGTCGGCCGAGCCGCCATTTTGGTCACCATCAACACTGCCCAAATGATCATGGCTGCTGCTGATAGGGATAACACGCGGGAGAGGCTGTTGGTCATGCTGCTGCTGCGTTACGTTGTCTTGTTGAGAATCCGTTAGGCTCTCCGTCGCGTTGGTGGTCTGTACCCTGCTGCGGCTTTTACCGATACGGGATACTGCAAGGACGTGGTCAGCGTTGCAAGCTTTTGAATGTTGATAACCATGCTGGCTCCGATGGGCCATGTCTTCCAGGAAAGAGATGCGATGACAGGATGCTTTATACATGCAGTCGATATCGGGCATTGCGATTTGCAACTGCAACAAAGCAAGAAAGAACGAGGTCGGAAGAGCCGAGGCGACGCGCAGCCAGGAGATGGCTCTGTCGATGCCATGGTCATATGGGGCATCTCAGAGACTTAAAAGGCCGCCCTTCTCAGATAATGCAAATCATCAGAGGCACTGGCCCCCAAGTTTTTTTTCAAATATGGAGCCCCTGCCACGCACAACTACTGCCCATGGCGCCAATGCTCTAGCCACCGGCAAGACGACTCCGCGTGCCCTGTGCTGTCGCGGTTGACAAGTCTCGCCGCGCATGGCTGACTTCGGCTTGCTTTCGGGTTTCTGCTAACGAGCGCACTTGCACTGCCCTCAGCTCGCCCATCATTCCTTCAGCGGCTGCCCTACTTCGTGGCATCCATCACTGAACGGAGCCGTAGGCACTCGTGGCAAGACAATCGAGCAGGTCCTCCTCCGGCTTCTGGATAGGACGGATCGGCCGACACCAACAAAACCTTGCCTGTTTCGTCTCACCACCCAAGACGAGAATAGCCCCTCCCTCCCTCCGCAGTTGACAAATATGGGCATTCTGTCTGGAAATGAACGCTCCATAAGACATCGAGGCGGAAAAGGAAAACTCCTGGCACACTGTCGACTGTCGAGCGCCCTGGTGCTCTGGGATAAGGGGAGAATGCCCTCACTACCGGGGTATTCGATCCTTCTGCCCCTTCGAGAGAATGTGTGATGTTTTGGCATTCCTCTTCCGTCCTGACCGCATCGAGTACGCCCACCCCCCACAAAAGTATGATATTCCACAAGCAGACAAGGCCCGTTTTGGGCCTTGCCCACGCGGCCAGTGCTTGCCAGCGCACAACAGCTATCTGTGTCTGACAGCTCTGGTCTTCCGGCGGCTGGGGACGAGCAATGACAAATAAATCATACAAGTCGGCAGTGAGACGCACAGGAAATGCAGGGGTTGGGAAGGATTGGGGGCAGGTGGGATGTACAGAGATTGGAGAAACAAAACAAAACGACTGATCCGAGAAAACGGAGGTACATTGAGGCTAAACGAAGGCGGATTTGATAACGAATCGCACACGAGGGAGGGGAAAGGGAGAAAAGGGGAAAAGAATCGAGGTCGCGACAAGAACCTACCTGCTGTCACGAGCTTGGCCTGCTTCGAGGCCTCAGAGGCCGCGCTTTTCGTGCGTTTCCAAAAGGCAGTAAAGGACGGCCGCGAAGACGGCGACGGTTGCGGGTTCTCGCTGGTAGAGTCCTCCATGCTCTCGGCCCTTCAGTCTCTCGGTTGGCAACGACAGAGTCGCAGGCAGTGAGGAGACGAACGCGGGGGAATGAGGAGGAGTGTGGCGTTTTTTTTTCCGATTCCTGTCCCCCAATTTGTCCCGTTCTGGACAATATTTGGAATCACAAGTCGAGCAGCCGTGCTACAGCCGACGGAGTAGCCTCAAAGTGTCGCAGTCGGTCCCCGCGCTAACTGGTTTGCCGCAAAAACAGGTATGTCCTCGGAGTCTCGAATTTGGAATAGATAGTGTTGAGAGTTCCAAAGACCTCGTCGATCGCGAGCGCGGGATGCCGTCGTGTCTTGAGAAGGACCGATGAGGCACGGCGCCCAATCGTTCCGAAAAGGATCGGCAATCACGTGCAAATAGTGTCAGTGGTTATTTTTCTTTCCTGAACATCATTCATTCGTAGGTATTCTATATCAGGTAGGAGGTAGGGGTATACAACGCTTGAAGCACCGCCTCATGTGATGAGGCAACCAAAACTCCATCGCTTCATTGCCATGCGAAACAAAGAAAAAAAACCCTCCAAAAAATGCGGTAAACGGGCGGCAATAGCAAGACAGTATTGTTGGTCCCTCTTCCAACATCAGAACAGCTCGTCCGCGTCGTCCTCGCAGCTGTCCACGTCGCTCTCGGCCTCGCTGTCGCTGTCACCCGTGCCGCCGCCCACGCCTGGGATTGGTGTCCACTTCACGTAGTCGCCCTCGAGCCACCGCTTGCTGACGGGCAGATGGTACGGGTCGAAAGGAAAGTTGCCATCCAGCTGCAGCCACTTGTCGTCGCTGACCGTGTAGCCGGCATCCTCGCGCAGCGCACCGCCGTGGCCGTAGCGGCCCGATGCAAACTGCGACAGGTGGATGCTCTTGTTGCTTTCGATCCTAGGAAAAACGTACATGAGACGCAGCGAGTGCGCCAGCTTCGAAAACTCGGCCACGATGGGCGGCGAGCATACCATTAGCGGGTTGAACGCCGCGTAGATGATGTTGGACAGCGCCGGCTTCAGACACGAAATCCAGTCCAGGTCCTTGCCCACAAACGATGCCGGGTCGTCCGGGTCAACCAGCGCCTCCGGATAGCCGTCCACCAGGTCACGCCACCGGAAGCAGAAGATGTACAGTAGCGCCTGCACCCATGAGTACAGCTCCTGGTACCGCCTCAGATCGGGGCCGCGGCACGCGTCTACGTGCTGCCGACGGAACGAATCGATGCGGTGGCACAGGATGACGGTCACGTTGCGCACCGTCTCGCGCGGTACCCGCGCTGCCCGTGCCACGTAGCTGCTCAGGTACGCCGCCGCTGCCTGGCGCACCGCCGCTGGCCGGTTGGACTCAAAGCCCAGGTTCAGCAGCGTGCCCGTGAAAATGTCCTGGAGTGCGGGGCTCTTTTGGCTGAAGTGGAAGACGAGGAACTGTGTATGGCGCGAGCTCGGGACCGGCAGCACGAGATTGGCAAAGTCGGACAGCATGTCCTCGAGACAATTGCGCGCCGCCGCCGAGTCTGGGTGCTCAAAGACTGGCGTGAACAGCGCAAACAGTCGGTCAAGCATCGCGTCCAGTTTCTGCACCAGCTTGGTGGATTTGTCGACCCGCGCCGCCTCTTCGTCATAGTCCGGGTCGCCGAACATGGGCATGTCGGTCCCGTCAGCCTCAGAGTCAATGTCGTCGTCGTCGTCGTCATCATCATCGTTGTCGTCGTCGTTGTTCTCATTGCCGTAGCTGCCATCTTCAGTGGCATCCGAAAGAGTCAAAGCCCGTCGCTCTTTCTTCTCATTCTCTTTGCTGTTGAGCTCAAAGATCACCCGAGCGACTAGGTCGTCGTCCATGTCGTCTAGGTCGAGCTGAAACTCCGTGTCAATCTTGACGACCTGTGCTGTGACCGTCTCCAGTACGTCAACGCCCAGACTAGGCGCGTATTCGCGCAGCTGCAGCAAATTTTCGAGGTAGTACATGTGAATTTTCTTCGACTCGACCGGAAAGGGAAACTTTTGCGCGATAAGACTGCACACGATGGTCTTTGCTGCTGGGAAAAGCTGCAGCAGGTACCGCATGCTGATGTGCAGGCGCTTCTGTGCCGTCTCGCGCGGCACCACAGAGAAGTCGGGGACCGTCCACGAAGATACGCTTGGCTCCTTGAACCGGTCGATGATCATTTCGAGCACAGGTCGCAGGTATGCGCCTTGCGCGCTGACCAGCGCAGCCATAACTGAAAGGTTAGACGGAGGGAGACATGAGAAGGGGCCAAGAGTTGTGCGTGCATACAGTTGACGTAGGCTCGGAAGAACTTGACGTCGCGGCCTAGCCAGGACGTCGCCAGTATCTTTCGCACCAGACCGATGCATTGTTTATTCAGCAGGGGTGTGTAGCTGGTCAGGGCCACCACGTAAAGCACCAGGTCGTCTGGCCGTACGAGGTTGCCCGACGCTTCCTGCCCTTCGTCGTTGCTGAGACGGCCGTTGCTTGTGGCGCGGTGGCTGTTGTCGAGCGGGTCCTGGTACGGCTCCGTGTCGTGCGAGAAGACGTCCACAAGTTCGACATAGTCCTGGTCGTCATGACCCGGGCGGCTAACCGCGATGGCGTGGTTTTCCAACGCACGGCGCACCAGTCTCTTGGTCTCGTCAAGCGTAAGGCGGCCAACCTCGGTGGTAATGTTAAGGTTCATGTCAAAGTGCACGGTCTTGGTGCGCTTAGCCGGCGGAGGGACGGCAGTGAGTGCGGCAGCAACAGCATCGTCGTCGTCGCTATCTTTGTCGCCGGTCTCACCGACCTGTGGCACGCCGCCGTCGTCTTCGCCCAAGTCGTCTATTTTTCGCTTCAGGCCATTCCCGCTGAGCTCGATGGGAATGCGGCTAGACGGCTCGCGCAAGATGGACTTGGAAGGCTCCATTCCGTTGCCGGTCTCCGGTGACACGATGCGGCCGACCGGAGACCGAGCAGCTAGTATAGAGTTGGATGTCATTTATCGCAAACGACCGGTTCGTCCGTGTTCGGGTGACGTGCTGCGAAGGAGGGGGGGTCTGCGGTCGGTCTGGTCTCGCTGGATGCGTCGCCCATGAAAGCAGGAGACGGATGTAGGTTCGCGACAAAGCAGAAAAAGAATGACTGGATAACTATGTAAGCACCCGTCGCGGCAGTCGTTTCGGTGCAACGAGATATCCTGAACGAAACAAAAACGCTTTCACGGCCTGGTTGGCGCGTGATGCATTGTTTCTGTGGAGATGTATTGCGTGAAAAGGTTAAAGCATGCCCAAGGACGACAGACAACGTTACTATATAACGAGTGCTTGTCGGGGCGACAACGTTTAGTCGGTGGAAGAGAAGAGTATGAGGGAAGGAAAGAGGTGCAAGGCGCGATGGTGTCGCTGAGGGGAATTCTTTTCTGAGTGATGGCCGCGCTGAATTTTTAGGGATGAAACTTTTTTGTGGATCTCGACATTTGCAATTAAGCGGATACAATTGTCACGTGTGCGCTTAGATTTCGCTTCCGGTAGGAGTTCTGAACCTCTTCTTCTCCTTCTTTTCTTCTTTCCTATCATCTTCTGGCTAGGACGTAAATACTGCCCGCGTCGTAGATTCTCCCTTCTGTTGTCTTTCCTTTGCTCTACCATACATTGTACGACGGTTCTGTGAAATTTCCGTTGTCGACAAGACGGATAATAGAGACGGAAGACAGGGAATCTCCCCCGTGCGTAGGAGAGAGATAGGGGTGGCAAGGTCGTGTCACAGAAGGCAGCACGAAGTGACTTCTAACCGGCATCGGCTGGTCGTATTCTGTACCATTCGGGAATGCAGGAGCGCATGTTCCGTCCGCCGTGTTTGCCTGCATGCGGCCTGGCCGTTGCCGTCCCGTGGCCTCCATACTCTTCATCTCATGTTGTCTCACTCTGCTGCCTCACTTCGTTGCACAGCAGCAACATGTCCTGCTGAATGTACCGACGGGGAAAAAGCCTGTACGCTGGAAACAAGACAACCTGACTGAGTATAGTGCTGCAGTTTTCTTTCGCGCTGGTACATGCTGCAACCTCCCGACTCGTATAATCATCGGCTTGGCTTTGAACAGAGGGATACTTGCAGGCAAAAGCCTTCAATTTTAAAATAAAGCCCAAGAGAAGCAAGAGAAGAAGAAAAGAGAAACAATTGCCGAACAGTTTCTGGACCTGGCTGCGAGAGCGATCTCGTCATGGTACAGATCGTGGTGAAAACGTAAGGCGCCATTGAGGGAATCTATCGACGGACAGAAAAGAGCTTGCAGGGCAAGATTGAACAGCCTAGGAGTTTCAACGGTGAAAACAAGAGTAGGAAATAGATGCGAGGTGCTGGCGTTTGGTGGAATTTCGGGGGTGGGAAAGGGGCGACGGAGAAATCAATACAACAACGAAACCAACAACCAGACCATCCAACAAACAAGAAGGAATGAAAACGATGACCAAAATAAACAATATGGCCAGAGCGGTTCTGTCGTACCCATTTGTTTCCTCCATCCATCCTCGTCCTGTGCTCTGCACTCCCACGCCACGCTCGTTCACAGCTAGCCCCCTTGAAAAAAACAAGATGGAAAAAGTCCAACCACAGGTACTCAAAAAAACAAAACCAAAAGAAAAACCAGGCAGAACCAAGGAAACCTGCTCCGTGTAGGTTCGCTCTAGTTGTACTGGCTGGACAGCACGGCAGAGAGAAAGCCCACCCAAGCACAGCATGGACCGACTCCTACATCCTCAGTAGGTACTTAATAATGCACGCGCTCGAGGCAACGGCGAACAACCAAGCAAGTCACTGTGCCACAGAAATGCCGTGATGAGTGAGTGGGTGCCGTAGGCAGACGCTGTATGCTGCCAATACGACCGTAGCAGTGTCGATGGTGGCGAGATCCTCGTGTCCGGTTTGCAGCAGAGGCCGTGGCCTGACTGTCGTGGCTTGGGAGGAGCAGTGGACCCTGTCGCTAGTATCCCTCACCGCCAGCTGACCCGTTATGGCCGCTCTGGCTCCCGTAAATATAGTCCGAGGCCTCTGCATCACCCTCCGCCTGCTGGTTGCTAGGCAGGTCTGCACCGCCCTGGAAGCCAGAGGCACTGCCAGAGCCGGCAACTCCACTGGTGCCATAGCCTTGGCTGCCCGGCCGGGTTTGATTTTCAACGCGATTTGATTGAGACTGTCGGCGCATCATGTCAGATACGAGCGAGAACCTAGAAGGGGGGACAGGAGGGTCATACTTCACGGTATTTCGATAGGTAGATCTTTAGCGCCTCGGCGTAATTCTCAAAACCCAAGGACGTCATAGCGAAGAGAATGTCTTCGCCGTTGACTGTTTTTCTCTTTTCCTGGTGGCACTTCTCCGATGCTGCTGCTGTCAGTGCACCATACGCGAACAAGAGTTTTCACAGCCGACCTGCTTATAGATGCCATACCTTCGCTCGTGATGAAAGAGATGAACTCGCTGACGCATTCCTGCATGCATTCTTTGGCCTCCTTTGCGATCTTCGCGTTCTCTGGAAGGGCGTGTTTCATGATGCGAGCGACTGGAGCAAAGTTTCGAATGTTAGCATCATATACATCGTGTCTCTCTGCCCTCGACGACGAGCCACGGCGCCCGCCTGAAGGCTTGTCGAGGGGAAAGTGCTGTCGCGACATGGAGACAGGGGGTGGTGGGGGTGTGATGTGGCCGTCTGAAGCACGGAGGACCAGCCAGGGCAGCGGAAAAGTGTGCTGTTGCAGAGAAGATGAGACGAGGCAGAGGGGGCATATGCAGGCAGAAGGCTGGCATCTGATATCCGGAACCAGAACGCGTGTGCTTTTGTCGAGTCGGTTCGTCCGGCAAGGGAGCGTCTTGTGGTAAGATGTTGCGCTGAGGAGGACGTCGATTGAAATCGTCGCCCCTGCTTGGGTTGCTCCATCCGGAAGCGCGCATGCTCTCTGTACACCCCGTAGAAGCGTGGCTTTGCCGGCTTCTTTCGAAGACACTATTCAGATGCGTAGCACCGCTGCGGCGGCCCTCCCATAGGCAGGCTCCCACAAGCACAAGTCCGCACCCAGGCTCTGCCTGTGCCATGTTTATTGCCTCGCGCCAACATTCTTGGCCGCTCTGGACGGTTTCGCGTTCCCATTCATTCTAGGCTCGCACTCGTCGGACCCAAGGGCATCCCAAGACTCCTCCCAATATGCCGCAATGTATTCGTCTTCCACAGCATATACTCATGGCACACGCACACGCGTACACGCTTCTTGCAGAGCACACTGGTACACTGGCACAACGTCGACACAAAAATCTGGTGACGGTACAAAAGACGCAGAGCAGGAGAGGGAGGAAGCAGAAAAACATAAACAAAGGGCCACGCGACTTACCATTGGCTATGGGCAACCACCTGTCTTGCTCCTTCACCTCGAACTCGAAGGCGAGACCGCTCGAGTGTGGGTCTTGAGGATCATTCATTTGCTGTTCCTCGTCGGGGGACTGTCCACCTTGCTCGACATCTTTTGTATTGGACTGCGGGGAATCGGACATATTTGGCTACCTGCAGCGGGTGCGAACCTCCTCTTGTAATTCCTTGGACTGCTTGCTCGCACGGGTTCTCGGAGAAGATGATGTGTCCCTGACACGTTGCAGGGTGGGCAGGAATGGAGACCTTGTTTTCGACTCTTGGGCAGCCCAAGGTGCAGAAGCGCTGAACGACGTGCGTCAGATCAGAACGAACTAGCCAGAATGCTATCGCTTTGTTTCTTGACCGATTTTTGGTTTCCTACCCAAATTTTAGCCTAGCTCATAGGGACAAGGGGGGGTTCCATCCTCCTTTGGGGGTCCCTGACAACGGAGCGGTGGAAGTGCGTGGGATGGTGTAGGACGAGGGGAGGACTCGGGGCAGAGGACGGGAAGGGTGTGCAGATTTCTGGTCCTGCACAGCCTGCAGCGCCTAAAGAACAAAGATACAAATCTGCTCTTTGTCCCTTCTCTTCGTCTCTGTCTCCGATCCTACGCCCTGCGCCGGAACTCGCAGGCTTCCAGTCAAATTCATAGTCTGTGCTCTGCTTGGCTTACCCTTCGTTTCTTACACACTCATGAACAGGTACTGGCGAGTCAAGACGAGTGCTCTGACAGAAGACCTTTGAGCCTTGTTAGTCGAGCAGAAATGCGAGAAGCCGCCGTGCGCCAGGTGGAGAAGGAGGCAGCCGTGTTCTAAGAACGGCTCAGCCAGTGGAATTCTCTTACCAGTGCAAGCAGCGTCGTGCGTAAAGTGGCAGTAGTGTCCTGCGCACCAATGGTCAGCTTCATCCGTTCCTCGCCATGTAGAGAGCCTGGTTACACTAAGCGACCAAGGACAACGACACAGTTGAGCTGGTTAGCTACCTACACGGAAGGATGGCAAGTATGCTGTCCTCGCCGCAACAGTTTCCGCTGTCTAGGTGCGGCTGCGAGGTCGACGGAGCTCGGCAGTGATGCGCGTGGAGAAGGGGCTTTGGTGTTCGCACCGCAAGATGACCGACAATGAGTGGATTGACAGCACTGTACCCTAGGCACCAGCAGCGCGTTAGCAAACCATCAAACGCTTGTGGAGTGTCACGCCTGCGCGTGCGAGACACGGGAAACAGAGTGGCACAAGCCGGACGCGATGACAGGCGTGCCGTATGCACGGCACCTGGTGCAGCAGATGGCCAATTGCTCCGACACATGTGCTGCGACAGGCTCAACAACAGCAGCAGCAGCAGGCAGGGTCAGGCAGGGACAGCGGCAGCACAAAGAAGGCGCCGCGCATCTGACAGCGAACCCAGTGCGCTGTTTTCTTGGCCGCAGCAGACAGCGCGTGCGCGCACTCCGGTGAAAGCACATGTACACCCAACTCGGCTCGAAATCAGAGGCCTTACCTGGCTGCTCGTATGCTTGTATTGTTTGGCGTTGGTCGGGCTAGGGATGCAGGTGAATGCGCGAAGCCACGTAGATTGGCTGCAAGGACGTGGGGTTCGGCGTAGTGCAGGAAAGCGACGGGATCAGAAAGACGTTTTGGGACTTGAGAGTGGACAGGGCCGGGAGTCGATACAGGTCGAGGGAGATGCGAGAGAGTCGGTGAGAGCAGATACGGCGCGAGGAATAGGACGCGCAAAGCCAGGTGGCTGATTTGATGTGTGGACAGAGGTTGGTGAGAAAACGGAAGGAATGCGGGAAAGCGGGTCGTTTGCTGAGAGCTTGCGCAGTGGTTGCGATGTTAGCCGCTGCACTTCCCATCACCCCATGTCAACACACCAATTTGCGTTGTTTCCCAGCCATGGACAGGGGCTTTTCAGTGGGGGTAAACGAGAAGGACGCCAGGTCTACTAGAAAAGTTTGCCTCGGTACCTACCTAGCTCGATAAGTTGGTAAGGATAGCAGGAACAATCGGTACTGATGGGATCTGAGGAGGTACCTCCAGAGTACTTTCCGTCACAAACAATAGCGAAGCCACAGCGGCAAGAGCAAGAGCCACCAGAAAATGAATCCCTGTGAGACACGCTTAATAATATCCCAAAGCGGTCCACTACGAGGATGAAAGACGCACGATTCCAAGCGAGGAGGGTGCCATGCAGCCCATGCACCATTTCGGGCAACTCCACGCTGTGAAGCGGTGAAGGCCGGCCGACACCGCATGGAGGGACCGATGGAGACGAATGCGGAAAAGCTCGCAGCAGACGGCAACGCGCAATGACAAGGCGGTAAAGGCTGCAGCCGTCGGTGTGGTAAATGCTGATGTAGCATGACGGCATCCCAGCGAGCGGCAGATGTGGGCCACGGAACACAATTGCCGCTTCAAGCGTTCTGCAAACGCGTTGCTCGTCATTGCAGGCACTTTTTGTCTCCGCGCTTCTTCGCGCTCCCGTTTCCTGCATCGTTTTTGTTTACATTGCGCCTGCAACGACAAATGCTCGAAAGTGATTTGACAATGGCATGCTGTCTTCCTGTTGGTCGGCTCTGGGACCGCAAGGCACGCTCTGTTTCTGATTGTCCGCCTCACGCACTGGACCGTTGTGCAAAGTTGGAGGTAGCACTCCAGACTCCGGCCATAAGGCTGGTCCAGCACCTGGTGCAGCACCTGGTTGCGGTAAAATGACGGTGCCCAGTACTGCCCAACCAATGGCAGAACACGCTGGGCCCTAACGTATCCTGTTAGGCACAAATGGGACTGAGAACACGAGCAGGGTTGGGCACCATTCGCCAGCCACCAGCGGAGGGACGGATGGCGAAATGAAACGACGAAACTAGCAGCTGGGCCGGACCTCGCGAACAACTCAGCGCGCCCCCAAGATGGTGTGCCGCCCACATGAAGTCCAGGTCATCATACACGAACTCGAGCGAGCGAGGACACAAGGAGAGCCAATGGTCCTGGTCAGTCTGCGAGCCTCACTTCTGTGAGGTTTTCGTTGGGTGGCTCAAGATGCAACGAACGCACAGGTGCATGAAGGAGGGAATCTGACAGCAGCCACTGGTCCTCGTGGGGTGCCGCCAGTGCGGTTGCCATCTTGTCATAGACTCTGATCGGGAATGGAGCTGGCGGCTAGCTGGCAAACCAACCCGAGGGTGTACTCCGTAGGTAGGCAATATATTAAGATTTCCAGCAAATATTTCTATCCGGCCGCCTGCTGACAGCCTCGATCAGAGCGGACAGCCGAAGCCAGAGATTCGAGCCCAAGACAACATACTGGTTGGGCATCCAGAGGTTGGTCATGCGCTTTATCTTGCCGTTCCAGCTGAGGAGGGACAACACACTGCTGAACGTTACGGAACGTCCGAGTATGAACAGGTCGTGTTGAACAGCACATCAGCGGCCGAAAAGTGTAGATTGTTGTCTACCTGTATCCTGCCTTGACCCAAGCAACTTGTCGGCCGAAACCCCCAGTCCCCCAAAGACTGGTTTGGCAGTCCGCCTCAAGCAGTGGATAACGTACTCATCTCCCCTTCTTTCCCATGTCCCCAGATGTCGCATAGTGGCTACTGGACAGTTGGCCGTGTGCTCAATGCTGGTAGCATCTCGATGGACGTAGCAATGGAGCCCTTGTCCTCCTCCGACCCTTGATTGTCGTCCTTTCCGGCGCGTCGTGCGCTGTCAGCACGCCAACGTTGACGGTTTGCACGTGGCCCAGTCCTGCCCTGTCGTCGACGCGAGCCTGCCAATCTTATGGGGATGGTTGTCGTCTGTCTCGCGGCGACATGCTTCGTTTCCCGTTCTTGGACACTGTCCGGCCCCGGTATGGTCTAGGACTTCACGATTTGCACGTTGTTCTTCTTCTGCGCGGGGTGTAAAAAGTGGCGTTAGAAACGGAGGAACAAAGCTTGCCAAAGACGGCAAACACAGTCTAAATGCTGCGGCAAAAGAAGCTCACCTTCCAGTCTTCCAGCTCCTTCTCCTGCGCCTTGTATTGCTTGAGCAGGTCTTCTAGCACTGTTTTCAGGCCTTCTGCGTTGGTCTTCAGAGCCGGGACGACGTCTTTGACGGTGCGTTCCATCAGCACGCCGTTGACCATGCGAAAGCACTTGCGGTCGTCTGATAGCGGTTCAAGAGTCTCGAGAACGAGCCTATCGTGAGGACGTCAGTAGAAGAAGCGAAGTCGATGACTCTTTTTCAGCCGAGAGATACGAACTTGTGCTCCTCAGCTTCCTGCTCGACGTTGCCAATTTTTTGAGCAATCTGCTGTAAGGCGTCTTTGTAGCCAGAGTACTGGGCTTGAAGATCTGCGAGCGTCGAGTTAGAGTGACAGTCCTTTCCTCCACGTCTATCTTGGCGTTCACACGGACCTTGCTGCTTCTTTGCCGCTGTCGCCTGCGCGGTACTCGAGGATGCCGGTGATGCTGTTGCTGTCGACATGGTGGGCTGTGTCGTGGGTTGTCGTCGCTGTCAGTCCCTCTCGTCGCCATCAGGAAGAGAATTGCAGAGTAGGGCTCAGGGGTGGCGGTTTAGAGCTCTCCACGCGCTGTGGTAATAGTGGGTCCTTCCTTGAACGCGCACCAATCACATTTTTTAGTTCCCATTCAAGCTTTCTTTTCCTCGACATCCCGACAACGCCACTCCGAGTCCCACAAGAGGAGACAGACAGACGAGCACCAACTGTGCCAATACAAAAGCCCCTGCCAACCCATCACTACTTCGGTTCTATCTGTACAAAGTCACGGCTTTTGTACAGAGAAGTCTGCAACCAGCACGATGCATCCGCATCTGGACGCCGAAAGACACGCCGGTACGTCGCACCGTTCCTTCCGTCCGTTCCTGCATATAGGAAGATCGCTGACAGTTGACAGGCTGCGCAGAGGTGATGGCCGCTTTCGAGGAGTGCCACGCCAAAGGCTTCCTGTGGAAGGCGGCTGGCATGTGCAACCAGGCCAAGGAGAAGCTGGGCCTGTGCCTCAAGGCCGAGCGGTCGAAGCGGGTGGTGGCGAACCGGACGGAGGCACTTGAGAAGCGTGAAAAGGTCCGGGCGCTGTGGAAGGAGATTGATGAGAACTCATGATGGGATATGGCGGCGGGATCTGGCGACCGCGAGAGAGCGAGTCATGAATCTCGAGAGATTCTAGATATGCCGCGAGGCGATGGCTAAGACGCTACTCAACTACCATACACGTGTCAAGTACGCGCAAACGCTCGACCTACGATACGATGGCGACATTCCGACGACCGAGCTTGGGGACGTTGGACAAGACACGACAGACTTGGGCAATTGGACAAGAATGCATACACGACAGGTGTTTCCACTTTGGTTGTTTTAAACTCGGTACATTTGAAAGCTTTTCTGGAGTTCTGAGCGGAGATTTTCGCACTTGCGCGGCAGCCCAAGCAAGCGTGCGTTGGATATACATCCCTACTTTACAAAAGACAGATTGAGCACTGCAAGTGATATCGGGTGGTCCCAGGTGGCCATAGGCACCAGCAACAACCCTCTTTTTGTTCCGCTCCGAGCCGCGTGTTGTCTTTGTGTTCCCGTTCTGCGCTCGGCTTCGCTTATGGCTTCCGGAGGAATGCACTGCCAAACCTGATCAGGCCGTACGTCGCAATGATACTGAGAGCAATGGGAACGGGCTTTTGCAGGCGGATGGCACGCGGGATCGAGGCGCCGCCTAGCACAATGGACGCGAGTAGGCTCAGCTCGACGCCATAAGCCTGGCGGTTTTGTTGGCGGAGGCCGCCAAGGCCGTCTGCCACAGGTTAGGCTGGGAGGATGCAGAGAACAACGGGGTGTGTTCGATGGCAAAGTAGCTACTTACACAGCGCACCAACCGCCACGCCGGCAATGACCGACGGTACGGAGCCCGTTCGGGCAAACCCGATGATGCCGCCGCTAGCCGTCAGCGCGGCCAGGATGTAGGACTGGACATCGAGAGACTGCATTGCAACAAGGACGCAGAATAGACGCCGCGTCAGCCAGCGTACCCCAACACCTAGACTGGAAGGACAGATCGGTTTGCCCTGCGCTGCGGCTTACCATGATTGGCTGGTTCGGAAAGAAACGATGGTATTAGCTCGAGGTAGCTGTGAATATGCGCGACTGGGAACGTCTGGAGCGATGCGGTGGGCCGGTGCTGGAACTCGTCGTTGTGAGACACTTGTTTGGTGCTGGCTGCTTCTGGGATGTGTTGTGGTCTCACCGTCTCCGTGAGGGGGTCCTTTCAACCGGCGACAACCCGGCTGAGCTGAAGCACTAGTCAATTGCACGTGACCATGACGTGCTGTCTGTGATGTCGTCGCCAAGATCGAATGTAACAGACAAATAACCGGCTGCGAACGGCCGCCACAGCCCCAAACCTTGAATGTTTCTTGATGTCTGTCTCTGGAGTAGGTGGGATGTTTCAAGAGTTTTCTTGTTTTGGTATCCCATGGAATGGCCTCGTATTTGACGTTGGCCTGAACAGTGTTCTTACTAATACAGGACACTGGAGACATAAACGACTTATACCACATCCTCGTGTGATTCTTTTTCTTTTTCTTTTTTTTCTATTTTCTTTTTTCAAAAGCCCATGTTCCGTGTCCCTGTGCTACTTGAGTCTTGCTATCTCGTTGCAACTTTCTTTTTTTCGAGTGACATGCATTAGGTACCTACGCAGGTAGAGACGATGTATTGATGTGCAGATGCTTGGGCCGGAGGGAAGGAGAGGTAAAGCAGGGGTTTTCTCTTGTCTAAATCTGCAACAAAACTCTCCTCGACAAGGATGTTCTTAAGATATCAGTTTATCTGCGAGTTAGGCAGTTGGGTAGTTGGGCAGTGCCTTGCTTTCCGTTGACGGGACCCATCACAACCTCTCCTTCACTCACGCTGTCTACTACCTAGAAGGCAAACAGTTGCGTCCAGTATCCAGCTGTGTTCCGAGAAAACGAGCAACATCGGCCATGTCGGCTGACGTCGCCGTGCGTGTGACTTGGGCCCGCGTGTTGCGTTCGGCCTTTTCCACGTCTTTCGGATCGCTCTTATGATTTGCTTAGCTTGTTGACTTGTGTTAACGGCCCGGATTTGCCTGTCGTCGCCGCCGCCGCTACTGCTGCCTCCCTGCTCGACAATAAGGGTTTTTAGGTGGATATCGCGGTCGATTCTGAATGTACACAAGCGTGTTGCTGATTTGGAAAGAGGGAGCAGGACATCTTGCAAGCTCCTTCGTAGATTATATCAGGTTCTCGACAAGGTCGGTGAGAATGCTGCCAAGACCTCGCCATCGTCTTCGTCCCCGTCGTCTCCGTCGTCTCTGTCATCCTTGTTCTCATCCGCGTCCGTATCCAGGTCATGGTCTTTATTTTCGGACTTGTTGTAGTGCTTGCAAAAAGAGGGAGAGAAAGGAAGAAATCCGCACTTTTGAATTTCCCATGGCTGTACATATACGGAGTAAAATGGCTCCAATGTCCACCCTGGGTCAAGGCGAATCCGATCCGTCAGCGTGTCCATGATCAGCTGGCGGAGAACGTCCTTGCGATCAAACGCACTGCAAGGGAGTTGGGCATGGGCTCTGTCATTTAATGCGGCAGCGGGCGCAGGGATTGGATGGCATCCGAGACGAGGATTTGAATGATCGTGGAGCTTCGTTTTGTCGAATGCTTGACGTGCCTACGACAGTCTAAGAATAGCGACTATCGTCGTCTGCGATTTAAAGACGTCCAGACTAGGTAGTCACGAGTATCTACAGAGGTAATTTGACGGAAAGGTGTTGTGATTCGTGTTGGAGCCTCCAGCTACTAGAACGTACAAGTAAAGAGATTACTGTCACGAAGCGTGGCCAAAGAAATCTCTAGTCTTTAACCAACTCCGTTCCAGCCCCTTAGTTCCGATAGGGACAAAGTTCTCTCCTCCGTCTGACAGCTCGACGCAGCACTTCCCGTCTGTGTTCTCCAGGTGCCATCGTCTGTCTACGAGTAGCCGCCCATTTTCGCATGCAGAGGCTACGGAGTAAAACGCGAGTGGCACAGTCCCCAGTCCCCAGTCCCCAGTCCCAAAACAGGATTGGAAGATGGAAGGCGGAAGATGCCAGCCCTAAAACAGGAATGGAAGATGGAAGGCGGCAGATGCATTCAAGATGTTACCCGCGGAACCTGCGCAGACTCTTGTCAATTTCAACTTCCTGGACTCGCGCTAGTTTCAAGTCTCTGTCTAGCAACCATTTGGATGAGTCGTTTGAAATGACCGTTTTGCGGACAGGGCACGTAGTGCCGTGGCATAACTCTCATGTACTTGGAGTACGGGTACCTGCGGAGTACATTAAAGACGTCTTTCTCCGGATATGCCGTAACTCGAGTCTCGAGATACCATTGCCGCGCCGGCCCACTGCCAGGGCAGTTTGAGCACCCGCCGGTATGCCTCGGGGGGACTTAGCGCTGTATCATTGGCACGTGGGGCTGAGTGCCTGTTCTGCGGCGGTGCTTCAGGAGCTAAAAACGCCTTGCAGTTGCGCAGCCTCAGCCCAGTGAGCCGCAGCTAGTGCCACCACCCCAAAGCGACAGGGACCTCACGCTCTCGGATCGCCTTTTTCCAGGCCATTGCCGTATTTGGTGATCATTTTGTTTGTTTCGTGGGATCTCTAGCTTCGTCGATGTCTCACTGCATCTACTCCCTGGCCATTTAGTCTTGTTCTGTCCGGCAAGGCATTCTTTGGGTCTGGCATGCCAGAGCTGCCCGCAGAAACCGTTCCATCTCGGCTTGCTTCCGGCCCGCCTCTCACCGTTCGTGATGCCAACTCTGCAGCTCGCTGCTCCATGGCTTCCTTCTGTCGTTGCTGACTCAGCCGCATTCGTCGTAAAACTGTCCAGTCGGGTCCACTGCGTGCTCCATATCTTGACAACTGGCTCGACAACAAAGACCAGCCGTACCGTTGTCGTCTTGACCGAGCAAAAAGTACTGAAAATTGCGCTGGTCTCCATACATGTACTCGCTTCAACTTGCTCTAAGCAGAATCCGTCTCATTTTGGCGCATCGTCTGAAGGCAGCGCATCCACGACGACACCTGCCTGTAATTTCACTATGTTTTCAGCTGAACCACCAGCTGAGCCGCCAACTTCTCCTGTATCGCTCCTGCTTCTCTGGGTTCCCTGGGCCCGATCTGTCGACCAGATCAACGACAGTTCTTTCTCTGATCAAAGTCTCATGCTATTTTCTTTCATCCCTTTTATCCTGTGTCTTCTTCATCTTCCTCAGTCCGCTGCCACGACAACTCCTTGGTATCAAGTTAAGCATAAGCTTTTGGCTTCCGCCATCCATAGCCCTAGCCGCAGACTGACTCCCCCACTCCATACGCACACTCCCCCCTGTCTCCCAATTCTTCTCCCTCTGCGAGAGCCGGACTCCGCTCTTTGACTTGCCCAGCTGCTGCTCACACACCCAAACCCTTCTGCCGCAGCGTTCCAACCTTTGGCGCCGCACCCTCTTGCTCCAAAACGGGGCTTTGACTTTCACCACATTCCCGTCCACCTCCTCTGTTTGCTTCTTCTCTACGGAGTACCTGGCCAGCCTTCCGCCTCTCTTTCCCTTTCGCACCCCTAGACGTCACTCTACCCCGTTGCGGGCATGCACTTCAACCCACATCGCGCAATATAACAAGGCAGAGCCATCCTTTTCCTTCTCGAGCTACCCCCGCCCCCCTTCTGGTCCTCTTCTCCCTCCCCTTTCCTTCCTTTTCTCTTCCTTTCCTCTCTTTTTGCTTCCAGCATGTCTTCCATTCCATTTCCAGATCTGCCCCCTGAGCTGGCAGACTATACAGACAACAACAAGCGGCAGCGCCACTCGCCCTCGACAACAGAGGCCTTTTCCTCTCCGTCTCTCACCGCGCCGCAAATGTTGCACCACGCAGCCTCTCCTACCCTGAATATTGCAAGCACACCTGCCGAATCTGTAGCCCTGAGCATCCACTACCAGTCTAGCGACTTCAGCGAGTTCGACGACGCTATCGACGACAACTACTACAACACGTTGTTTGGCACCACTGGCGGCAACGCCCCGACCTTCCTCACAGAGGGCGCATCCAGCTTTGACCCGTTCGGCGTCTCTGGCTCGCTCCTGGTTCTCGGCGCACAGCCATACACCACACCTGAGCCCATCTTCAGTGAGACCAAGACCAAGTATCTGATCAGCCCTGACCAGACCCCGTCTCTCAACGCCCCGTCCTCCCCAGACAATACTGTCGCGGCTGGTGGTGCTCGGCGAATACTCTCGCGTGACCTCGCTTCTATCAGTGGTTTCGCCGACTTTGACGGGTCTGACGGTGTCGTTTCTCCGCAGAAACTGACCAAGACCCCGCCGGCAATAGCTACAGGTGCCGCAACTGCGCTGTCAGATCTGCAGATCTTTGTCGTGAACGACACAGCCACGCAGCTGACACCGGACACGGCGAGTAGCGGTGGCAGCTTGGGAATTCTCGACCACAGCAGTCTGTCCACAGAGGGCGGCGCAACCGTAACGACCGTTCCACCCATGTCGAGTCAGAATCCGCATGTGACCGTCTCACTTTGGGGCAAGGACAGCTCCCTCCACGAAGAGGACTACCTATCATCCGGCGACGTCAAGACCAATTATGCTGTCTCGAATCTCGCCGACAGCCACCTGCAATCGCAGTCTGTGTCCGATTCGCAGGTTGGCCGGCGAGGCATCGACCCGGCGAACCGCTCATCTGCCGAACTTGCTGCCAGCATCAACGAAGATGCCACCACCCGGGAAACGCAGCATCAGAACCTGGCCGTCAGCAGTTGGCTCAACTCTGCGGACAGCAGTGAGCCAGATGACCGCAGCGCCCCGCCAAACCAGGACACTACTTTTGAAGGCGTCTCCAGCCGCGAGATCAACCTCGGCGGTGACACACGGAACGTCGAGCAGGCAGGGCGAACATACTTCACTGGCAACGGGGGGCAACTGACGGCCACAGATTACGAGATTATGCTGAAGAGCAGCGTGTGGGACAACAGCCCCAGCGTCCCGCACATTGTCAGAGGCTCGGCACGTCATCAACCTGAATCATCGCAAGCTGCGATTGAGCGTTTTGAGCGCATGTACCATGACAATGCGTCCGTCGTGTCCCGTGCTGCGACTTGGGGAACTCGCCGTCGGAGTCTCCCGAGCATCGCAGACATCGAAGACGTCACGAGCGGAAATTTTCTAAAAAAGCTGTCGATCAGCCGAGGAGAGACCCGGCGGCCGAGCATCTTCGGCGGTCTGCGGACTCTTGTGCGGAAACCGAGTAGCAGCAACCAGCAGCAGCTTAAGCGCTCGCGAGGCGATACAGACGATGACAGCTTCTCGTACTTTGAGGACCTTCCTGGCTCATACTCTCCCGACAATGAGCAGCGAGATAGCACGAAGAGCACGAACACGCTCGCTCCTCCCACACGCACCCTCAGCGGCGGTAAAAACAAGCAGTCGATGCCAAGCATCAACACGGCCCTCGTATCCATGGGAAGCAATATTGCCTCGATCGGAACAACACACGCACGTACTGGCTCCGTCAGCCGACCGCATGCTGGATCTGTGAGCCTCAGCCCGCCACTTACGTCGCCGAAGAGCCCTTTGCTCAAGGTCGGAAATACGCTGCGGCGGCCGCGAAGCAAGTCGGACTCAAAGGGGGCCATACCCGACAATGCGCATCCCAACCTCGTGCGTATGCTAAAGAAGACGGGCGGCCCCCCAGTTGCATCTCTCGCCACAGCAAACGCAACTTCCTTCTTCCCTAGCACATCGTCTGTTCCTGTGGCATCATTCTCTTCCAACTTCACCTCCGCAAAACCCGAGCCGGTTCCCGCTCACATCACGATCCCAGCGACTCAGGTTGCAGTCACCGACTTCGATGACGACGACGATGACGACGACGAGGCCTTTGAGGACAACGACCTGAAAGCCAAGTCCGAGGAGCTCATTGACAGAATTACCCCTGATCTCGATGGGTTCCGCGAGCTTGTCGTTGGCCTTAATCCGATGCTGGCAGAGACCAACACGTTTCTGGTGGACCGCATCGCCCATCAGCAGACGGTACGGTTCAAGAGCCTACTTAACAGCAAAGTCAAGCACAAGGGCCTCGTCAAGGCGCAGCGGTGTTCTAGCGGCGCATTTTGCATTGCACAGGGTGGATCCGCAATTGTGCTCGATAGCAAGGGCCGTCCGCGCAATGGTGATCCGCTCTCGGTCACGTACGACGGTTCGGATGTCGACGAAGTCTCCTCACCTCTCGACGGGGCGATCAACGTGGACAGCTTCCCCAAGTACATCCCCATGCCGCCGACCAGTTCGCTGCCGGCCGAGTTTGAGTGCCAGCTGTGCTTCCAAAACAAAACGTTTCAAAAACCGTCAGACTGGACCAAGCATGTGCACGAAGACGTGCAGCCTTTTACGTGCACGTGGGATCGGTGCCGCGATCCCAAGATCTTCAAGCGCAAGGCCGACTGGGTGCGTCACGAGAATGAAGGCCATCGGCATCTGGAGTGGTGGATGTGCAACGTCGATGATTGCCGGCACACCTGCTACAGGCGCGACAACTTTCTGCAGCACCTTGTGCGTGAGCACAAGTTTGACGAACCCAAGCACAAGACGAAGGCTGCGATCAAACGCGCCGGTGTTATAGACCCAACCTGGCACCGTGTCGAGCTGTGCCATCACGAAACGCCGGCGCTGGCGCAAGACGAGCCCTGCCGCTTCTGTGGCAAGACGTTTCCAACGTGGAAGAAGCTCACCGTCCACCTGGCCAAGCACATGGAGCACATCAGCCTACCGATTCTCCGCCTCGTTGAGCGAGTAGAAGTTGATTCGGACACTCTGATCAGCCCAGTGCAGGATCCGCCCCCGCGCACATTCGCCCCGACAACAATGCCGTATCCCACAGGGCCCGACGCGCAGCGCGCTGTCATGGGCGGTCTGCCAGCAAATGTCATGATGGCGGCCCAGGGCGCGCACATTGGCCTTCATGCACAGCAGCTTGGCCATGACCTCGGCTACGTCCACGGTGCCCAAGATCCCGGCAGCAGCGGCTATCTGTACTCGGCCGACGCGCAAGTGCAGTATCCGCAGCAGACGTTCTATGCGCAGCAGCCGTTTGTGCCTTCAAACGGTGGCCTCCAGACACACATGCAAAGCTTCGGCACAGACGCGCTGACCGTGCAGTCCGGGCTCGCGGGTGGCGCCGCCAATTACGCTGGGCATCTTCCCGTCACGACGGGAGGGTACCTGGGCGGCTCGAGCGCCAGCCAGTACATCTCCGATGCCGTCAGTTTTGACGGGACGTACTCGGCCCTGCCGGCAACGAACGCACTCGGACAGCAAGGCCCCTTATCTGGGACAGGTACGCTAGCCTACGCCACATCGATCGATGCGTCGGGGGCCAGCAGCAACGGAGACCGCTTTACGCCGCACGGGTCGGTCTCACCATTCAGCCACTCGCCACACCAGCAGCAAGGGCAGTTCTACGGACGGTGACCGTCGTTTTTTTTCGATATATATATTTGACTTCGTTTTACACTGCCGCGGGGTATATCGGCTGTTTCTTGCTATGACTTTTTTCTTTCTTTCTACCATCTTGAATGACCTTGTTATGAATACCTATAAACATGAAATCTCTACGATATTGGCTTTCTATTGTTCTTTATTTCTGCTTTGAACACGTGCTTCTAGAGTGCAGAGAACAGAGTATTCAGAATATTACGATGCCTACCACACCAGGCTCTCGGTCGGTTTGTGTTACGCCTGTTCCTGATCGGTACCTACCCTTGTCTGAAACTTTTATGCGAGGAGGCTGAGTTGGGATGACGTCCTGGTCGTGGGAGTCGAACACGAAAACCAGATATGACTGAACCAGTGGTTCATTATTGCGATTAGTACCGAATAATGGGATGTTCATGAATAGGGGGAGAGAGGAAAGTAAAAAGAAAGAGAAACAAAAGGGAAAGAAGTATTTCCTGGAAGGAAGGACGAAACTGAGGCTGAACAGAAAAAAGTAAAGGAAAAAATAAACTTGGGATCGGTGAGGCTCGAACTCACGACCTTAGGATATAGGCGCATATCGCTATGAGACCTACGCGCTAGCCAACTGCGCCACGATCCCTTTTTGGGGTACAGATGTTGTGTTGACAGTGGGTAATCTGTATTTATATAGGCCTTTGCACAAACGCATGTTAGGCACGGCGAATCCGGCGGAAGATCCTGTTAAAAAGACTGAGATTGCCTCGCTTTTTGAAGTGAGATACGACACCTTGTCTAGGTAGTTGCTGATGCCTGGGGCGAGGCGATGGCAGTCGCTGTGGACAGTCCTCATGAAGAGAGTTGCACTGACTGTGCCCTCAAGGTCGAGAACCCGGCTCCTTGGTTTTATGCGCTGCTAGGTACACACCTGCGAGACTGGGACGAGGATAGTTCGAGGCGGCACTGCGGGGGGAGGGGCAGAAGGTGGTGTGCCAGCCAGATCGTTTGACATTGAGGGTAAAAGGCTGCTGGCAGACAGTAAGCGGGGGATACTCCTACCTGGGCGCTTGCTCGTTCGCCGTTCCTGCCGTTCCTGTCCAACAGAATGGCCTGTGGTTTTCCAGAAATCCACGAAAGGTGCTATGAGCTGCCTAGTTGGCCAACCACAGCGCGGCACGGCTGCTGAACAGCGCCCCAAAAGAGTGTTTCAGGGGGCACGCCAAGGGCCAGGCCCAAGCGCTATCTTTTACCTCCTGCTACACAACGTCTACTCCGTAGCTTCTTGCGCCTCTGCGTCATGGTATTCCTGCCAGAAAACTGTTTCCATGTCTTGGATCGAGACGCCGACATGTTTGAAGCAATATTTGCGCTGGTAGTCTCTCCATAGCGAGTTCCCATGACTTTCGATCGCCGCAACGCTGTCTGTCTTTTCCTTCTTTCAGAGGATCTTCAGAGTTCGGACTGATGATGGGATAAACGGAGCAAACACTTGCCTGCACTTACAAGTCCAGTGCTGTCGTCATAATAGACATTCATATACACCCAAAGACTCTCGACAAGGGGATAGTTCTATTTCTGTCGTGGGGTATTCTATATCGCTACAGGGGATGGCGACATAGAGTATCGTCAACCCGGAGGCAGTGTTTGAGAAGAAGGGTCAGAAGGCCTCTTCAGGGGTAGAGTACACGCATAGACCATTCGTCGAAAGGTAGGTAGGTGTCTTATGCTCTTTTCTTGAGCCTTCTCTCCTCCTTGCACATCCCGAATAAGGGTAAGGGGCCGCGTAAGGTCTCTGCGGCGGCCAGTCTCTTCTCGCCGTCGCTTTCCCCATTCTGCCTTGATTATTCTTTACGATACGTCTCTCCTGTTCTTGCGTCGTTTCCCAGGGGCATCTGTTTTCTCTTACTTGACTGTGTTGACATCGTCATCACGGCTATGGCCTGCCGGTCGTGAATTCTTCTTCTTTTCTTCCTTTCATTCGTTCCAGGTTGAGCCTCGGCCCTCGTTGTATTGATCTTTTGTTCACTTCTTGGACAGCTCCATTCTGTTCCTTTGCCAGCCTTGACTCTGTTTACCCTCTGATTCTCTCGTCTTTGTCTTTTGTTCCGTTTCCTTCGGCACTCTGTCGACAATGTTTGGATAAATCGCGTTCTCGACTGGCTGAGAGGCACCACGTCTAGCATCCTCCTATATCTTTCCCCTACAATGGCACGGCGTGGCAAACCACTTCCTCTCCTGGCCACGGCTCTTGCTGTATCGTCAACCTTTTGCACCGTGGCTGCCGTCAGCGTCCTGCAGACGACCGGCTTCAACAACTGCGCCAACAACTCCGACGTGACCGTACAAAAGGTCAACATCGCCTACAATAACGACAACCAGACCGTCGCCTTTGACGTTGCCGGAACCAGTGCCAAGGTCCAGAATGTCACCGCCATCCTCAACGTCACCGCCTACGGCGCCCAGGTCTACTCTGGCAGCTTTAACCCCTGCGACGCGAGCACCTTTATACAGCAGCTGTGCCCTGTGCCGGCCGGGAGCTTTGCGGCCCGCGGCTCCCAGGCCATCCCGGCCAAGTTCGCCAACATGGTGCCGGCCATTGCCTTCCAGATCCCCGACATCGCCGCCCAGGCCACGCTGCAGCTCACGGCCACGGACAGTGGCGCCGACGTGGCCTGTATCCAGTCACAGGTCGGCAACGGCAAGACCACTGACATACCCGCGGTGTCCTTTGTGGCCGCCGGTGTAGCCGGTGCCGCGCTGGTCCTCACGGGCGTGGCCGCGGTCATGTCGGGTGCCGGTGGCGGGGCATCAGCGGCGGCAGCAGCGGCAGCAGCAGGTGGTGGAGGTGGCGGCGGCATGGGCACGCTCAGCCCCAGCTTCGGCGAGGTGCTGGGCTGGTTCCAGGGCATGGCCATGAACGGCATGCTGTCGGTCAAGTACCCGCCGGTGTACCGCAGCTTTGCCAAGAGCTTTGGTTTCTCGACGGGACTCGTACCGTGGACGGTGCTGCAGCAGGCTATTGACGACTTCCGCCAGGCCACCGGCGGCAACCTCACGAACAACAGCATTCGCTTCCTACACAACGCAACGCTTGTCTTCCCGGACGGATCGACCGCTACACCAGCGAGGAGCAGCAGTCTGGGGACGCGCCAGGCACAGACGGTGCCGCTGCTGCTGCAGCGCGCGATCGAGACAAGCGTCAACGAGACGATCGACGGAGCCACCGACTCAGGCAGCAGCAGGAGCAGCAACAACGATGCCATTGACACGGTGCGCGTCGCCGTCAGCGGCATCAAGGCCTACGCCGAGCAGCTCAGCGTGCCATCGGCCAACACGTTCATGACGGTGCTGCTGGTGGTGGCCATTGTGATCGCCGGCATCACGCTGGGCATCCTGGTGGTCAAACTGGTGCTGGAGGCCTGGGCGCTGGTCGGGCGCTTCCCGCCGTCGCTCGCCGGCTTCCGGCAGCACTACTGGCGCTCGATCGCGCGCGCCATCACCACGCTGATCCTGCTGCTCTACGGCGTCTGGGTGCTGTACTGCATGTTCCAGCTGACGCAGGGCGACTCGTGGGCGGCCAAGGTGCTAGCGGGCGTGTCGCTGGGCGTCTTCACGGCTGTGCTGGGCTACTTCTCCGTCCGGATATGGTACACGGCGCAGAAGCTACGCGACGAGGAGGGTGACGCGTCCGCGCTGTACGACGACAAGGCGCTGTGGCGTAAGTACAGCCTCTTCTACGAGGCGTATCGCAAGAAGTACTGGTGGGCCTTTGTGCCGGCCATCCTCTATATGTTCGCCAAGGGCGTCGCGCTCGCCGTCGCCGACGGCCACGGTATGTCTCAGGCTATTGCCCAGCTGGCCATCGAGGTCGCCATGCTGGTGCTGCTGCTGTGGAGCCGTCCATACGAGCGCCGCTCCGGCAACATCGTCAACGCCGTCATCCAGACCGTGCGCGTGCTGTCTGTCGTGTGCGTACTTGTCTTTGTCGAGGAGTTTGGCATCGCCGAGACCACGCAGACTGTCGCCGGCGTCGTCCTCATTGCCGTGCAGTCTACCTTGAGCGCTGTCCTGGCCCTGCTGATCGTCTACAACGCCGTTGTTGCCTGCGTCAAGCAGAACCCGCACCGCAAGCGTCGAAAGGAGCTTGGTATGTTTCTTCTGCGTCTCGTTGTACCCATCCTCCTCTAATGCTGACCTCACAGAAATGGCACGCGACACGGACAACCTGACGCCGCTCGACGCGCGCAACTCGCTGCTCAATGCCGGCCGCGGCAAGAAGGCGGACGACGTCGAGACCGGCAGCCTCTCGGACAAGCCGCTGCTCGCCGCGCGCGCGGTCCCTTCGGCGGCTTTCCCAGCCGCTTCTGGGACTGTGCCCTCCAAGTCTCCCACGGACTTGCCTGTGCCCCGGCTGCCACGGTCGCGCCTGGACCCGTCTGCCCCAGACAACACGCTCTCAGCCTCCTCTGTCGCGGTCCTCATTGGCCTGGCCGCAACCAGGCCCGACCCACGACGGCTGTCGCAGGACTACGATCAGAGCAACAGTATGCGCGGCCTCAACAACAGCAGCAACAACGCTGGCTACCGACAAGGCGAAAGCAGAAACCAAGGCCTTCTCAGCAACATAGCCCCCATGGGTCAGTCGGACCCCATCGATCTGCGCCAGCCAACCCTTCCCAATATCGAAGGCTTCGGCACCAGCACGGGCACACCTCTGTCTGCCCCGCGAGGTTACTACGCCGCACGATCCGCCAACGCTGTCCCACGGCAGCCACCGCGGCCGCCATTCTACGGCAGTGGCAACGGCCGGCGCCAATATGGGGGTCCGTTTGCGCCAGAGTCGAGAGGCAACTACTATCCTGGCTACGGAAGTGGGTATGGGCCCAGATATGGCCCTGGTCCTGGTCCTGGTCCTGGCCGTGGCCGTGGCTATGGATACGGAGGCTACAGGGGATAGTCTACTTGGACGGAGTACTCTGTATTTTCTCGATTTTGTACATTTGTTTTTCTCTTCTTCCCTTTTCCTTTTTTCACATCCCCCCATTCCTTGCAGGAACGTGTATATTGATGACCATGGCGAGACGGCCAGCTGTATACTACAATACCCAGACGAAACGAATTAAGCTGTTACGAAGGTTCTAGTCCAAGGTTATGTGGTGTCTTCATAACTTGAACTTTGAAGTTGGTTGTCAAACTGCGGTCCTTCCGTCTTCGGCAGCTTGTAAGCCCCACCATGACAAAGCCTCAACTGAACTCATTCACACCACTCACCACTCACCACTCACCACTCACCACTCACCACTCACCACACGCCAACCAAAAGCGCAAGGCTCTGCTTATCCGCATCTGGTTGCACCCCTCTTGGCCATCCTTCTACAGCCACTCTGGCGCCATCGCGCCCTGAGTCGCCGCCTGACCCGTCGCCGTCAGCTCACTCTGCGCTTCCGTTCCCGTCCGCCCCGGTCACGGTCAAGGCCATGAGCGAGCTCCAGCGACGATGGGCCAAGGCCAAGCTGGACTTGCTGGGTGGCACGAGTGGCGTCGGCGGGCGAATCGACGAGACGGCCGAGGAGCAGGCTGATGCAGGTGACGATGGCGATAGCTTCGGCGATGGCCCTCCTCCATCAACCATTGACGACGACTCGGCGTCCTCGGCCTCGTCGGCGTCGTCTACCGGCACGGTTGTGCCGTCCGCGAGCCAGAATCTCTTTGCTCGGCCACACGGGTGAGTTCCTGCTTGCTCCCGCCCTCACTCCCACCCTCGCTCTCTCTGCTGAAACAAGCGCAGCCTTCCCCGCCGTTCTCTGGATCCCATCGCCTGGAGCACCTTCTTTGAGCGTGAGCTCTTCCTCGACGCCGGCAATGGCAGTGGCGTCGTCTATCACGCCTATTTGACGTCGCCCGTGGGCGACGGCCCGCTCTTTGTCATGCACCACGGCGCTGGCTCCTCCGGCCTGTCCTTTGCCGTCGTTGGTGCTGAGATCCGCAAGCGCCTTCCAACGGCCGGTATCCTCTCGCTGGATGCGCGGGACCACGGCCTCACAGAAGCACCGCCTACACAAGAAGCCGAAGCCGGCGGCCACAACGGCCCGGACCTGCGTCTCAGTACCCTCAGCGACGACCTGCTGGCCGTCATCCGACTTGCCCAGGCGCGCATGCACTGGCCCGTGCTGCCGCCCCTCGTGCTGGTCGGCCATTCTCTCGGCGGCGCCGTGGTTACGGACCTGGCTTTTTCCGGGAAGCTGGCCGTCCCCGGCACTGCATCACCTTTGCTCGGCTATGCCGTGCTGGACGTCGTCGAAGGCTCGGCCATGGACGCCCTGCAGAGCATGCAGACATACCTCGCCACGCGGCCACCCGGTTTCCAGACGCTGCAGGCCGGCATCGAGTGGCACCTACGGTCGCGCACTATCCGTAACACATCCTCGGCACGCACCAGCGTGCCCGCACTGCTGCTCGAGGTGCCGGACGCCGGCGTCGAGAGGGACGGTACCGGCGATGAGGACGACAACAACGCCATCCAAGAGGCACCTGCCCAGCCAACAGACCTCTCCCACCGACCGCCACAACAGCCTAGGACCCGCCGCCCCTGGCGCTGGCGCACCGACCTCGCCGCCACGCAACCGTTTTGGGAAGACTGGTTTGTCGGGCTCAGCAAAAAGTTTCTGGGCGCACGTGGCGGCAAGCTGTTGCTGCTGGCGGGGACGGACCGGCTCGACACCGAGCTGACCATTGGCCAGATGCAGGGTAGGTGCTCCTGGCCTCTTTCCATTTGTGTGCTGAGCTGAGTGAGCTGAGCTGAGCTGACCGTCCAGGAAAATACGCGCTGCAAGTCTTCCCCGAGGCCGGCCACTTCATCCACGAGGACCTGCCCGAAAAGACGGCGCTGACGCTGGTCGACTTTTACCATCGCAACAATCGCAGCGCGCTGGTGCTGCCGCCCAAGGTGTCGGAGCTCCTGGCGCAGGGGAAAAAGGTATAGATGGGTCATCTGGACGAGACGAACACGTCGTTGGCTGTATGGCTCTTGGGTATCTTGATATAAATGAATCTTGTCTGCGTCTATACGTCTGGGCCAGACCATTTATGACCTGGCCTCTATCCCACGTTCCCATGCCATGCAATACCAAATACCAAGGTATGAAAAAGGAAAAAACACAGACTCTCACACCGCTGCTATGCGGGCCGCTGCGTTTGGTAGTGGTCGTATCTCTGCCGCTGCCGTCGCTGACGCTCCTCGCTCAGACAGGCTGCGCTTCACGCTGCCGTTCTCCAACAGCCGTGCGCCCGTCATGTTGCCGGCCGCCGCCGCCGCCGCGGCACTGCCCCCGAGCCGCCGGGCCTCCAACGCCGCCTCCCGGCGCAATTTCTTGTGTCGGTCGGCTTCTTCCTTGGTCCTGCGCAGCGACGCTGGGTCGATGCTGAGCGCCTCGTCCGTCTCGCGCGCTGCGTCCATCAGGTGCGCCAGTCCCAGCGCCGCGCACGCCTCCACATAGCTGTGCCCGCGCATCAGGCCCACCTGCTCGGCGTGTTTGCCTGGCACCAGCTGCGCCAGCGTGTACTTGGTGTTGCCAAACTTGTTGCCCACGGCCAGGCAGTGCCGCATGTAGCTCTCGACCACCTCTGACCAGTCCGCCAGCCCGCCATCCGCGCCGCTGCGGAAGCAGCTGGCGTTGCCCTCTGCCGCCGTCGCAATCATGGCCCCGTCCACGCCGTACTCGGCCATCAGCTGCAGCGCCTGGTCTCGCGACGTCACGTCGCCGTTCATCACGCATGCCACGCCCGCCTCGTGGCACACATCCCGTACCATGCGCAGCTGGTCGCGGATGGCGCGTTCGCGGGGCCGCATCGACCGCGTGCGGCAGTGCACGGTTAGACCCGTGATGCCCGTCTGCACCAGCCGGCGTACCAGCGCCTCCGTGTCGGCCGGATCCGTCAGGATGCGGACCTTGACGCTGATGCCGATGCCATACTCGGGCACAATGTTGGCGACCAACGCCTCCAGGATCGCACATAGCTTGTCTGGCGTCTTGAGCAGTGCCGCGCCCATGCCGCCGTCCGTCGAGAAGGGCTTGGGACAGCCTGCGTTGATGTCGATGCCGGCCACATCCGCTGCCACTAGCCGCGCTGCCTGCACAGCCGTGTCCGGGTTGCACGTGCCCATCTGATAGATCAGCCGTCCCCGCTCACGCTCGGGCTGGATGCGGTAGATGATCGACGGCTTGGGCGCGCCGAGGAGGCCGCTATGCGAAGGCAGCCGCGACCACTCGATGCAGCCGGTGCGCTCGTTGATGCTGCGCTGGGTGCCGATGATCGACTTGTCGATCGTTTCGGGGCCTGGTACATGCGGTCAGCAAAGCCAAAACCCATATACTGTGGTCTTCTCACACGACATACCCCAGACCAAATCGGCTCCGTACTGCAACGCCAGCAGCCGCGACGGCAGCTCACCTGAACGCACCATGGGCGCCAGGACGACTTTTCCCCGGTAGTCGACCCCTCGTGGGGGGATTGGAACGTTCGGAACTGCCTTTGGTGTCATCATGGCACGTAGAAACTGTCTGAGCATCGCATCGGAAAGGTTGGAGGGTGAGACAGAGGTTGTGATTCAGAGTTTGTCGTCGACATTTTAGTCCAGATTTTTGGCCTCCAGACGAAAGCTGACTCAGCATGTGAGCCTGATTGAGGTCACATGACCTCGCGACCACATATCGCGACTTCGACGCGATGCACTTGTATGAAAATATGGGGCGGGCAAGACCCGCGCCTCGCTTTTAATCTTAGGTATTTCTCCGTCTCAGCAACAGCGACGTTTATTTTTTGCTTATCTGCTTTTTTGCTTTATGGCCTTGAGAAATGCAGGTTCAGTGGATAGATAACTCACAGTCTGGGTCCTCGTTACAGCCATGTTTTGCCTCTCTGGCTACCTCTTTAACAATAACTGTTTTCGCCTCTGATTTCGCAACGTCTTTCTTCTTTTGCTCTGCTACTTGACGCGCAATCCGAGCATCACGAGCAGCCAAATTGGACAGTTTACCATAAGATGAAGACTCCTGATCTGGGAAAGGTTCGAAGAGGAAAGTAGATATAACGGTTAGGTAGGTACCAGTCATTGAACTTAGAGGGGGAAGGTCTTGACCTCAAGAAAGGGTTACCTGTGCAGTGCAGCCTTCGAAGAGTTCCATCCGGTCGTACTCGTTGTAACGGGCCCGAAGGATCTCATGGGGAATCGGCTGGGGAAACACCGCTGCGGCACGCTCGAACATGGGGAATTCCTCTTCCAGACACGAGGGAATCGGGACACTGTCATCGTCAGAGAAGTTGACTGAACGGGCGGGTCGACCGGCCTGGCTCCGTCGGGAGAGATGTTGAGTTGCTGGGTTTTGCTCAAGCTTCCTGGTCGAGTGGAAAGTGGCCGACTTCGAGCCGCTTCTTGCTGGAAGGTTCCTCCCCCGAGGGAGAGCTGGGCCGTTTACCAGAAGAGGAAGACATCTGAACTGGGAAGATTCGAAGAAGAAACTACATACAACGGTTAGGCACCAGTCATTGAACTTGGAGGGGAATGGTTTTCACCCCGAAGATAGGGCTACCCGTTCTGCCTTACAAGCTGAGGCTTTCCGAAAGAGCTACTGTATCGTGGGATGAGGAAATGTTACAGAATTACAGAAAAAGTTAAGAGGGGGATGGTCTTAAACCCCCTATTAGACTGGAGCGCTGAGAGTCTGAAACGCTTACTACCAACGAAAGTCGTGAGCATAAGCGGAGCATGCCTCTTGCTAAAACCTTCCCACCTTGTTGTTCTCGATTGTTTCAACCTTCCCAGCTTGTTGGTCTCGACTGTTTCGGGTTGCCAAACTTTTCAATTTCCACGTTCAATCTCGACGTCAATTTTTTTGCCAAGAAAAAAAGGCAAAAGATGACTGATCCAAATTCTTAGGTAAGCGCCAAGACCGTTTTTTTGGTGAGGCCCGGGTGGCAAGAGGTAGGTTTTGCATACAGTGGTGCAATCCGAAAAGACTTTTAACTTTCTAAAGAAAGATTAAAAGCACATGTACTTCGTGCGATATTCCTGACTTGAAGTCAGTTGATTTGTTACGCCGCGCCCTTGTCACCGCAAAACGGCGTCCAACCAAAAGTACTTCACACGCTGGTAGAGGCTTACCCTTATTATTCGTACGAAGAGGAAAAGGCTGCGGAGGACGCAAACTGTCTCGGTGTTACAGGTAGCAGGAGAAGAAGATAGCAGCATCATACTGGCGATAATCCGTACGAAGTACTCTGTACATGTACATGTACTCCTGTTGAAAACGGCGTTGCATCTGTGAGTGGGCACGGGACAAGAAAGAAAACGAAAGAAGACGAAGCCCCTGGAGACGACATATATGGTTCCTTTGTTTTCCGTGTTCGTAGGCTGTATCTTACCCTGGCGATGCTGCGCTACGGAAAGCGAGACCAACGGTGAGACCAAAACTGTACATGTACTCCGTAAGCTTTTCTTTTCTTCTGGAGCGTACGGAATCGGAGTACGGAGTAATGTATGTAGATGTACATGTACGGAGTACTCCGTATGGAGTATGATGATCGTCAGACGCACGGATCACCAAGATGCCCTGGATATATGTCTAAACGGAGTACTCGGAACCAGGGAATATTCCGTATTTAAGCCATCCCCCATGCTGCGTTCACCTACGGTGAACATGTATATGTACTCCGAGAGAGGAGCGGTGCGGAGCTAGAAATGAACAGGTGCTCCTCCAAAAATATGCGTACGGCTTTTTGCCAAAAACGGAAGCTTTTCGTGTTGCTCCTCTATGTCTTGTACCCCGTAAGACACATAAGGTAGACCGGAAAGCTGA